>JAJEJO010054235.1:0-109770 GCA_020662805.1 Glaucomys volans | reverse complement strand
AGAAAGAAAGAAAGAAAGAAAGAAAGAAAGAAAGAAAGAAAGAAAGAGCGAGCCCCAAGGGCTTAGTAGAAGGGACAGGAAAAAGAGAACAAGGGACAGGAAGAGGGGAGGGGACAAAAGGGGAGAGAAGGGGAGGAGACTGGAGGGGAGAGGAGTCTGAGTAGGAGAGTATAAAAAGAGGTTGGGACAAGAAGTCCCAGTCAGGAAAAAGTGAGAGAGACATGAAAAAGCAGCAGAGATTCTCTTGCTGTATTTTCAGAAGCAAATATCATGACTATTGCCTAAGTATAATCCATATGGCAACCACTTGAGGAACAGCTTGTAAGAACTGAAAGCAGTCTTCTGAAAGCTGACTTTGGGGATATTCATTATCAACAACAGAAAGAAACCAAGAAAACACTGCTCTTCCAAGTTACTGCTTGTAATTCTCCTGTATATTAAACATTTGCTTTCTCAAATAGTATGTGGCCTTTTCTATATAATCTAGGAAAAAAAGTCTCAATTTTCATGAAACCTGAATACTTCAAATCTGAAAAGAAAAACCAAACAAACAAAAAACCCCCATATTACCTCTAAGTTTAATTGGTTGGATTTAAAATATAACTCAAAGACAGAAACTGGATTTAAAAGCATATTTCCTTAGTATTTTGAAGTCATATTTTTTAAACTTACTCTGAGGGAAATATTTATCATATTCCATTTTTAGTAAAAAAAATACACATTTAATACACTTTCATGAGTACTTAAAGTACTCAGCGAAGCATATCATATTTAAAAATATATTACATTGTGAAAGCATATTCTCTCAGTCCGACCATTTTTACACAACATATAATATGTAGAGAAAGAAGACACAAACCAATCTCCCAATCAAAATAAAATGCATAAGAACATATAATAATAGTTTTCCAAAATAACAATCTGTCTACACACCTAAATCTGCTATTTATTAGAAGTTGGAAGAAGTTGCTGATATAATTAATTATCACACAATCAGGGGCAAACTAGGTGTAATTTATGTTTTCAGAATGTAACAAAATTTTCATCTGTGCTTTTGTCAACCAGGAAATGCACTAAATAAATTTCTAAATACACAGAGGTTCATATCATCAGGTGCTCGCTTTATTTATTTATTTATTTATTTATTTATTTATTTATTTTTCATCAGGTGCTTTATTAAACCCTTTTGTATAACTCCAAATAAAGTATGGTCTTTGAAAAGAAATCTACTTTAAAAAAAGGAATCTACTTTAAATTGGCCTACCTTCCACATTCAAAGTCCCCATTTTAGATTCCAGGAAATCAAATAATGTGCTTGGTGCTGATGGCCTTGCATTTCCTAGGTCTTCTTCATCTTCAGATCTTACTCGACCCCTTCCTTTTCCTCTACCTTAAGATTTAAAAGTAAGACATACATATATGTACATATATATATATATATGTATGTGTGTGTGTGTGTGTGTGTGGGTGTATGTGTGTGTGTATGTGTGCATATATATATTTAAATATATGTGGATAAATGGAAGGAGAAAATAGCACTGAAATAAAATCAGCAATCATTCTAAGCAGGATGTTACATATATTTCTTTTCATATTTCCTGTATATTCTACTTTTTGAATAATAAAAAAGCTTTTAAATGATTATGTTAAATAGTACACTCAACCAATTTTGTCCCATTGTCCCATATGTGTTAATATCTATAAAAACTACTGAGCAACAAATAAATAACTTATGGCAACTTTGAAATAATTATTACGTTCACAGAATTAAAAACTTGCAACTTAACAGGTTAATCCCCTAAATGAGCTATCCAGAAATTTGAATTTCTTATACAAAGTGGCACAGTTTCAGAAATAATTAATAGAATTAATCAGTTTGCCATGTTTTCTCTGCTACTTATAATAACCCTGTTAAATAAGGCACCATTACACATACTTTACTAAGGACAGAGAGACTCAAAGTAACCTGCAAACATCTCTATGGTTCCAAACTCATGATCCTTCCATTTACATGCTACATAAAGTTAGAGCCCTCATGGTGATAAAAGTCAGCCTCTTTGATAACATATATTACTCCAAAAAGCAAGTAATAATATCTGGCACATTGCCTGTTAAGTTATACCTCTTGGAGGTGGACCCATAACAGGTTTCTGTTTATTGCCATTAAGAAGTACATTCAATGCTGCCTCTAAGTTGTTGCCATTATCCATAAGAGCTTGCCTTGATGCTTCCTTACTGAAGCCCATTTCCGTTATGTGCTTCAGTGCCTTCTCATCAACCTGTAAGGAGTAAAGATAAAGCTATGATGATAGTTTGTAAATAAAGTGGGGTATGCATTTTAACTATTTACTGTCTTTTAACTTAAAATTACATCTCATATTTGTAGAAAAAACTATACTAATGCAACATTCACTTGCTATTTGTTCATCCTAATAGTCAAGAAGAATCTGTGTGAAAATGTATTGTGCCTTGAGTACTCTCTAACTTAGCAAGTCCCATTGCAAAAGTAAAGAAGAAAATTTTATATTAAAATAAGCCCTTTTGAAATAATAAAATGAAGAGAAAACTATCCAGTGAATATTTTTCATGGTAAAAAATGGAAAACTTTTGATACTTCTCCATCAAAGAGAAGAAATATAATTTATATAGCACTTTTCCAAAAACTCAAAGACAGATCAAGGCTATTTTTTAAAAACTATCAATTTTGTGGTTGATTCTTTAGTCTTACCAGTTCTCTATAGACACCTTCATGTTTTCCCTCTGATTTGGCTGACTTTTCTTTTTGTACAACTTCCCTGTTTCGGTTACCAACAGCACTCATATTGAGATTACTTCTGGCACTACCACCACCTCCTCCAAATGTCTTGGTCTTTAGGATAAGAAAAATACAAAAGAGATGTAAGTAAACAGCATTCAAAAACAGACTTAAAAACCAAGCTACTACTAAAAAATCTGGCAAAATTAAGTAATTAAAAGTTTCTTAATTATGTTTCAATGGAAAAGTGAAACAGCTTGTTCTTTTCAAACAGCACAGATCACAGACAGGTATTAGCCATCCTTTCTTCTCATAAGTCCAGGTCAGGCAACACAACATTTACAGATTAAAACCTTTAGTCTCTTCAAGAAATAAACTTAACTGTACAACAATATAGAAGAAAACAAAATAAGTATTATAAAGATTAGATGTCAAATGATTCTAGAATAAAATTATGACTGATAAAATTGGAACTGGGTTCCAAATCCATCTGCAAGTCAAGATAATACTTAGCCAGGTTCTAAACCTGTATAAGAATGAGTTATGTCATGTCCATGGTACAGTAACATGATTCTATAATCTTAGTAAAAATATAAATTTGAACACTGGATTGAAACCATTAATTTATTATTTACATT
Organism: Glaucomys volans; assembly: GCA_020662805.1. Taxonomy (NCBI): domain Eukaryota; kingdom Metazoa; phylum Chordata; class Mammalia; order Rodentia; family Sciuridae; genus Glaucomys; species Glaucomys volans. The sequence goes on along the minus strand of JAJEJO010054235.1, from coordinate 106,377 downwards.
AATCTTATGTCATTTCTTACCAAGTACATGTAAAAAACTTTAAGGTCTATATTCCTTATTTTGTCACACTTATTTAAAAAACCACACACAACTAAAATCAAAAATGTAATTTAATCTAAGTTTTGTCTTTTCAAAACTTATGAAAAGATTACCATAAAGAACTTTGTTTTGGGAAGATACAAATTCATGTATAACATTCATTGTGCTACCTGTACAACGGCAAACTAAATATATGGTTGTAAACTATTTTAAAGCTCTGACAGCTTTAATAAAAAAGTTTTAATGAAACTTTTTATTAGACATTTTATTAGCAATAATGATCAATATTTTAAACTTTTAAAATTAAGATGTAAGAAAACATCTTAGATATAAATGTGTGCAACTCTAGGAAATTATCTTGAATCATAAAATAGTAGACCTGAAAAATACAAAAATCATGTTTGATGAACATTAAAAGATAACATTAAATATCTCCATTGGGTAGCTGCTAACCCACAATATTTAAATTCAATTCAAATCAAAATTAAAATTATATATCCAAAGATTAAAGTCATTACCATTTTTATTCATTTTTGGGGTTGTGGAATTCCAGCAAAAAAGCAGATCTGAAAGCAGTTACGGTGGCACACACCTATAATCCCAGCTACTTGGAAGGCTGAGGGAGAAGGATTACTTAAAAGAAATGCCTTGACAGTCATTACTTGTTTGATTATGGGGTTATATTAATGTGATACAAAGTTCAGCAGACAGGAGACAATTTAGCATACTTTAAGTACACAGATTTCGGATCAGCTAGACAAGGTGTATACTAATCTTTGCTCAACCACTTACTAGCTCCTGCCTCAGGCAGATCACTTAACTTTACTCTTCCACTGAGCCTCAGGTTTTCCATCCTTAAAAGAGGAATGAGAAAAAACTACCTTGAGAGGATTAAAATACATCATCAATAGGAAGTAATTATCTCTGTAACTGGTGCAGGGAAAATACTCAAAACAGACAGTAATTACTATTTTGGTTCATATACTAGAACATAGTTACCTGAAAAGTCTGGACCTGTTCCAAATTAAATATGTTTCTGGAATTCATATCTGTTAACTCCAAAAGTGCTTTTTCTTTTGGTGACAATGAAATCCATCTCAGATGAGTCCCATCTCCTAGATATATTTCCTTATTATTTTTTTTCTCTTTTATGAATTAAGGAATAGAATCAATAGCACTTTTGGAATTGTTTTTTGGTACTTTAAAATAGTTTTTAATAAAAAATAAATAAAACTATCTAGAACCATCACAACTTAAACATTATCCACCATGCAATTGATATTGCCTTTTAGGAATTACATCATCTTGTTTGCAATGTATGAGTGAGGTATATGTGGAATCATTATGACTGTGAAATTCAAGGGGGCTCTTTTTGCTACCTGGCAATCTTACTGTATTTCCCTAACCCATCTGCTCTCACATTTTAAACCCATGTCTTACAAATTTTCCTCACTTTTTATTCCCCAACACCTTCTCCCCTCATTGTTACTGTTGTCTTGCTTTGCTTTCTACTTAAAAACTGAAATAACTCACACAGTTTTCATTACATCATGAGAAATGCAGAGGGGATGGACACCGTCAGTTATAAGACTTTTCACCTGTCCTTGATAGGTTCCTCACTTTTTCTCAATGACACATTTTCTGCAGTCTCTTTTTTCTATCCCATATTATTGATCACAGCTTTGCTGGTTCAACTTCTTCCATCCAATGGGTGAAATGCTACTGCTCACTCCTTACCCTCTTGTCTATAAACACTTATTCCTTTGGTGATCTCATTTGTCCTGAGAGATTTTAAATATCATCTGTATGCCTACAGTAACTCTCAAATATGTACCTATTCCAAAGCTGTTTCAACCATACTCTTGTGTCTCACTGCCTATTACACATTAATACATGCATGTCTCTAGCAGGCATCTCAATATTCACATTGTTCTTCATCTAAACTGTCATCCCCCCATTACTTCAATATCTAACTCACTTAATTCAAATCCTCCTTCTCTACAGCCTAGTCTGAAAACAGCAGCCAGAATTAACCTTTTAAAATGTACGTCAGTTGATGCTATTATTGTTCTCAACCTCTCAAAAAGCTCCCATTTTTCTCTGAACGAAGGCCAAAGCCTTTACCATGGTTTACAGTGTCCCATGTAAGCTGACCTCCTTCATTTTTCTTGCTTCTTCTACTTCTCATCCCTTTGCTGTTTCCATGGTCTCCCTTGCTTTCCTTGAACATGTGTTCCTGCTTTATGGTCTTTGCAATGGCTCTTCCTCACACAGAACCCTCTGCTTCAGCAACTACACAGCTAATTCTCCTACCTCCTCTACATCTCCTACTGCACTAACTTGAGGTCTAATCAAACTTCCATATTCAAAATTGCAGCCTGTAATTTTCTTATTTTGTATGTTTATATCATTTATGATATAGATTTTCTATATTATACATATATTAATCCTAGAATTGTTACTGGATAATCTTGGGCAACTTGCTAGTTGGTTAGTTTTAACCACTAACTTTCTCATATATAAATTGAGAAGTTCTAAAAAAATATGATTAATTATCAAACATTTGTGGAGAAAGTGTTATCAATTATGACTTAAAAAATGAAACACATTACAACATGTGAACTACAGTACAATAAAGAACCAGCTGTAGAACAAGTTTCTCATAATCATTAAGGGACATCTATTTATCTTCCAGTTTCTTCTTGTGAAACTCCATGATTTTAATATCTTTTGAGAAAAACAAATACATTTCATATAAATTAAGTGAAATGTATTAATTTAAGAAACGTTAATTTTTTTAAAAAGGTACTTCAGAACAGAGAACATAAGGAAGAATAGTAAGAGTCATATTTGTTTAGAGCTTTGAGCACAGAAGTGTCAGGTTTGGTTCCAGGTAGTAGTAATAGTTCTAAAAGTCTTAAAAATTGTCAATTTTAAGTCTCCCAGTAACCAAATGGAGTAGGTAGTACTCCTGTTCCTGATTTTCACAGATGATGAGAGTTGGGGTTCAAAAACCTTAGTACTCCAATTAAGATTATCAGCAAGATATGCTTCCAGGATGTCTGATTCCAGAACTTATGTTTTTGGCTCTATTCTTTCTGATGATTAGAAGAACACTGCAGGAAGAACAACTACATTTCAACAAGTCTTCTACTTAAACTTTGAAATTAAATAGGAAAGCAGTTGTTAGCCAAGTTTCAGTATGGTTTTTGAAATAAGGAAACTATTTTAATCTCACTGGTGGTAAATGTTTGAACAACTAACTCAGGAACTTATATTTCTTATCAAAGATTAAACATCAATTAACTAGAGAAAACACCCATTTCCAATGAGCAATAAATTCAAAATAATTAAAAGAGAACCTCTAACTAGGGACGGTATAAAATGGTGGGTTGCGTGTGTGTGCGTGCGCGCATGCACATGTCTGTGTGTGTGAAAACATACATACTTCAAAGAGAAAAATTATTTTACTATAAATTGAATAAAATTAAGAAAAACAACTGACAAAAATGTTGATGCTAGCCGGGTGTGGTGGCGCATACCTGTAATGCAAGCAACTTGGGAGGCTGAGTCAGGAGGAACGCGAGTTCAAAGCCAGCCTCAGCAACTTAGCAAGGCCCTAAGCAACTCAGTGAGACCCTGTCTCTAATAAAATACAAAATAGGGCTGGGGATGTGACTCAGTGGTTGAGTGTCCCTGAGTTCAATCCCTGGTTCCAAAAAAAAATGTTGATGCTGATCCACTGACTTATCCTCAGAAGTTACTATTCCTCAGAAGCTGCTATTATATGGCAAATTATCCTGAATTGAAATGGTAACTAACCCAGCCAATAACAGGAAACCCTCTGCTACATAAAAAAGTGTTGTGTTCAGTTGTTACACTGTTAAGAAGAAAAGGAAAAGGGAGAATAAAAAGATGCGCTAGGAAGAAGAATTTACTGTAATTATCAAGGAGATCTGGAAAAAAAAACACAAGAATAATGTGTGTTTAAGACCCCATGAGGTGGGAGAGCATTTTTCTACTTATGGAACATGTGAGAATATTGTCAAAGGTTTGCCAAATAGTTTTCTTATGTGAAAAGATAATACCAACCATGAGTAATCTAAATAGAAAATAATGATAAGAAAGAAGAGAAATTTGTGACTATTTAATTTCTTACTTCTTTACTCTTTGCAACTTCTGCAATAGCGGCAGTCCTTTGCTTTTCAAATTCATCATTATCATTTGTAGGTTTAGCAGGCATTGTAACTTGCAAAGTCTTTCTTCGATCTAGTTCTCTGCTGTCCACTTGGACATGAGATACACACTTCTGGTAAAATAAGTAAAAATAATTCAGTAATTTCAAAGGAGATTAAAAGGCTTTTGTTAGAAAGTAACACTTCTTGAAAAGAAATGTTTGTATCCATTACAATAGCTAAGAGTCCACAAAAATACAATTCCATCCCACAAATTCACAAAAAAAGAGAAAATGGTAGTAAATTGATTAAAATAAGTTTTTAATAAGTAAATGTTAAAAGACACATAAAAATACATATATTGAACCAAGGGATCTAAGTTTCACTTTTGGGTAATTGCTTAAAACAATTTGAGATTACACATGGTCTATACTAATTAAAAGGAAAGTTTGATTTTGCAAGTAAGAGCTCAATTTCCATATTATGCCACAATATCCATATATGAAGTATGTGGTATAGTTACTTTAACATATAAGAAGATGTTTCTCAACTTTTAAACCAAAAGCTAAAAACATACCCTGTTATGGTTTAGATGTGGTGTCCCGCATGTGTAAGACAATGCAAGAAGGTTCAGAGAAGAAATGATTGGGTTACCAGAGCCTTAACCCAATAGTGAGTTAATCCCCTGACAGGAATTAACTGGGTGGTAACTGAAGTGGCGGGGTGTAGCTTGAAGAAGTGTGAATTGGGGCGTGGCTTTGGGTTATATATTTGTATCTGACATGGGAACAGCTCTCTTGCTGCTTCCTGATCATGTGAGCTGGTTCCCTCTACCACATGCTTCCACCATGATGGCCTGCCTCACCTTAAGCCCTGAGAAATAAAGCCTGCTGTCTATTGATTAAGACCACTGAAACCATAAGCCTCCAAATACTGTAAGCCTCTTCTACAATTGTTCTGGTTGGATCCTTTTAATCACAGCAGGGAAAATAGCTGACTAAAGCATACCCCTTGCCCCCATCAGGCTGCAAACTTTTATTATTTATAATTTATGAAAAAGAAATATTATCACTAAATTGCTCATGGGTAAATTCTTACAAACATGTCATTTATTATTTTCAAAAATAAGTTATTAAAAATTTGCATTTTATTTTCATTCTGGGAATTTTTATGACACTGGGAGAATACCATGAACATGGACCATATAATAGGACTTCACACTTCCTTTTATCTTGATTGTCCATTGTTCCAAAACAGAAAAGATCAACATATTTTTAAATACTTTAAAAATACTCACAATGTAAGAATGACTCTAAGTATACCACATAAAGAGGTTTTTGAAGAGGATGACAGTCAACTGATCCTACCCTTCTGATAAATTAGATCTTTTTTACAGCAAATTAAACACATACACACACAAAATAAACCTTGTATGGAAATGTAGGTTTTAGTCAGCTCTTGTGAAGAACAAATGCAACATAGATTTACGAAGAGTTAAATTTTGATGATATCATGAGAAGAGCTAGCTGACACAGGGATTATCCTTAGATTTTTTTGCCAGGGATAAGACAAGGAAAGGCTGGAGGACACTGAGGTGAATGCAATTTGATACTGAGCACAATGAGGAAGACAAAATACATTGGCCAGCAGAGGAGCTACCTCAAGGTAGCACTTTATAGCAAAGGAGAATGAAAAATAGGAAGTAGAAAAATGTTTAGTTGTATAAAAAAATAAGGGCTGCTGTGGGTGAAAAGAAAAATACCAACTGGCAACAAAATTAAATCTAACTGATATGGGTATTTAGAGTAAGGCAGAAGAGTAGACTCCTGAAGAAATTATGGCATGTTTTAAGTCTTCCTACTTTTGAATATCCCACTGAAAAATAAAAAACAAAACCTTTCTCCTCATCCTAATTAGTTGTGAGCTGCTCTTCAGCTATGACTCTTAAATTGCTTCAACCTTCAGATTAACAGCAAATTACTAAATTCCTCAAACTCTCAAACTACGTATTTCCACATATCTCCACGACCTCTGAATAAAGAGTTCACAAAAAAAACTCAGCACAGCTTACGTACAAATAAAAAACACTTTCTGCTGATGTAGATTCATTTGGCAACATGAAAGTCATTACCTGTCCAAAAGGCACAAAAGGTGGTGGTCCACCTTCAGTTCCAATATTGCTTCTATTGTGTTTTGATAAGCTCTGTGGAAGAAAAAATCAATCATAAACACAAACCACATAAATATGTTTAAAACATTTAAAATGTACAAGAAATCTACTGTCTTGTGTAGATTTTTACAAGAAAAAGGAAAAAAAAACCCTTCTCTTAAATTATTTCAAACCACAGCAAATAAAATATTATATTCCTCACTTCAGTAACTAGCAAAGGTTCCTCCTTCATTTCCCCTGATCAAAACACATGTTCACATATAATTTTCAGAAATATTTTATCAAAGTGTTATCCTAAGGAGAAAACAGTTTCCTCAGCAAGTAGTAAAGTCAAAGATAACAAACTGAGAACAAGAATTTCACTTTAAAATCTATAATCTAATGCAAATATTAATTGCAAATTATCTTCAAAATGAAGTTTTTAGACAAAATTAGCAAACATGCTAATAAAAGTGGTTTTGAATTATTTAAAGAAATCAGATCATTATAGTTTATAATATGAAGTTCTTTTTAGTTAAAGTAAGATTTTCTTAATAATGTCTTAAAAACAATTCATACTTTGAAGAAATATTCAACCAATAGATTATCCTCTAGTACAAATAAGCTTCAAAACTACTAATTTCAGTTTCCTTTTTTTAAACTCTCATAGTTAGAGAAGTAACAATGCATGATGAAAATGGAAAGAAAATATTCTAGAAAAAGGAATTTCTCAGATTGCAAAATTCTTCCCAAAGGCCAAAGAATTTTCAGAAAGACTCCTAACTATTCCTCCTATTCATTTTGTTTTTGAGACATTAACAAGTATCTTAAGCACGAGTTGTTATTCAATACATCTCAACTGTAAACATCTTTGAGCATTTTAAAATATTATTACAGAAAATTCTATGATTAAAATACATTATAAAAGAGTGACAAAATTTAAGACACCACATGCACTTTCAAATATATTCCAGAGTTCCTGAATTAAACAATACTATACGTTTTGGGTAAATTATATAAAATACTAAGAATAATGAGAATCATAACGCTGAGTTTACTGAACAAAGATATATTTAAACTGTACATGAATACCACATTTTTTACAACCTACATTTAAGATTTTAACCTGATTTAAAAAGAAAAGCACATCAAATTCATAAAATTATCTGGGGGCCATTTCCTCAGTTTTAATTTAGATGTAAGAAAACAATTCAAACAGTTTTAAGTCTTTACAATGTTTATATAACTTTGTTTAAAAGCTCATGTAAGTTATTAGTAATGTGCCATCTCTCAATGACATTATATATTTACATAATTAAATTATACAATTATAGGACTTTTATTTCTTTGCCTGATGAAGATACAAGAGCCAAACTTAATCTACCTCCATAAAATCTAGCAATCTGGACACTACTTTAAGACATAGACATAAGACAACAGGTTGTGTAAGACTATTATCTCTGAAAGAAAAAGAGAAAGAACAAACAGATGAGTTCTGGTTAGAAATGAGACAGAAAGTAGAGTGTTGACTGTCAGTGAACTCTACACTTAAAACCATTCAATTTTATGTTATGTTATCATAATAAAAAAATTAAAAATTCCTGAAATTCAGGGCATTAAAACATTATAGAACTACATTACTTTGCAATACAACTGGTACAGAACTCCTAGAACCATAGAAATGTACAAAACACCTAGTGTTAAGGGGTTTTTGTTTGTTTTCTTTTTTTCACCTTTCTGCAACAAAGTTGTTATAGGCACCACATCTACATGTAGTTTACTACCCAAAGTTCCCTTTCTCTGTTTTATACAAATATTTAGGGCTCTCTTGGAGATCTCTTTTTCTAGTGTATGTGAGAGTTAACCCCTGAATAATTGGCCTCTGAATGAAGACAACAAGAGAAAACAGGGCTAAAAAGATTTCAGTTAGAAAAAACAAAACTAAATTGGAACAAAAAGATATATTAATTTAGGCATGCACGACCAAACCTGAATTCACCAGAAAAACTATAAAAAAGACAGGCTTCTTTGGGGGGTGGGATGGGGTAGAATGACATGGCCTAATTACTCATAAAACCAGAGTAGACTTTTGAATCAGATTAGTTAGCCCAGATGTGAGATCTTTTCATTTTCCTTCCCTGTACCTGTCCGTAGAGAAGATAAAATCTCATGGCAACTAGAGTTTGTATCTCTGCAATGTATCCTCTGACATTCCCATGCCTTTCAAGTCAGCTTCCTGAAAGCTGAGTTCCTGCAATTTGGGGCAATACCTGTTCCAAAGCACAATGAACACCTTTTAATATCCTCAAAAGGTCTGGGACCAGGTGTAGCTGGCCTCTCCTGAAGTTACTGAAAGAACAGAATGTCCCACAGTAACTTGGATTTAGAAGTATCGTGTTCTTCTCTGGTTTGGGTCCTTGCTCATGCAGCCTACATTCCAGAGGATATCAGGCAGGCAGCTAAGGAAAGCTACTGTTTTGAGCAGGAGAGGCAAAAATCTTGACAGCAGTTCTGACCATTTTTCCTTCTTTTTAAAAAACAAGTCTAGTTTGTAAAATGGTGTTATAACGTATGTTTCCCGCAGGAGGCCATTTTCCCTTGTCCTCCAGCTTATATTTGGGCTAGGCTAAGGTGAAGAAAAACATCAGTAGTTTCTTTTTAGTTTGTGGGTCAAACTGATCCCAACTACTTAAGATACATTCTAAGGACGTATAGACAGTCAAGGGAGTATTTCCCAGCTGTAAGACAAAAAGCAGAAAAAGGCATTCCCTGTTCTTCCTCTTGCCTCCTGACCAGGGCATCCCCTGGTATCCTTTCTTTTTCTCATAAGCAACCATGTAAAGGGTTGAGTTCTATCAGAGTAGTTACTCTTACAACTCTTACAACATGGCCTTATATCCTGTGATTCCCTTAATCCCTTCCCTTTCCCCCATAGCAACTATGGTAAAGGGTTCTGGTCTATCAGAGTGGTTGCCCTTACCAATGTGGTCATATATCATGTGATTTCCTCTCTCTTATGATAAACCCTAGTGCCTGTTAAGCCTACCACCAGTTGAAAAACTTTTGGAGGGAGAATTGGGTTTCTCTCTCTATGGAGGAAGTTATTCAAGGGTTTCTCTACGGTCAAATTTCAGTGCACTGACATAAAGCAGAATCCAACTTTCCATACGTCAAATCAACAAGGTCCTCCAAAAATACCAATCTGCTCCCATTAATACAACCTGTGTGCACTAGGCTTCCATCCCTGGGCAAACCAAATCCCAAAGAATCAGATCCCCTACCTGCTCCAAGTTCCCCACATGACCAAACTGGTCATTCTAGGCCAACACAATACAGCTGACACCCCAAATGTATGTGATCAGAGACACGCACACATCTGAGGATCAAACATACGCACTCAAGCCCTGTCAAGTACCAATACAAAAGTCTGCAAAACAAAAGCCCATATAGGCTTAATACAGACAAGAAAACCATCCTGCCCATACCAAGTCCATACATGCCCCCACTTCACAAACCCTCTCATCAATACCCAGACAAGCTCTGGACAAACACACCCAGCTCCCAGATATATACACACCTCCAGCCATACACACCTACGGTTTCAACCATCCTACAACAACCCAAACAACAGCCATCCAATCAGCGATGAAACACCCATTTCCAAGACTACAAAACAGGTATGAAACAAAACCCTCCAAGATTTAGTCTTCCAAGCAACAAAAACCCAACAGACAACAAGAAATCAATCCAAGAATTAAGAACAGACTCTGGCCTGCACCAGCACATCAAAATTCGACCCACAAAACAAAAAACAAACAAACAAAAAAAACCCCTTCAGGCTACCTTACCTTAACAGATTGTACCATTTAAGCACATACACAAACTTACCTTCTGCACTCTATGGCCTATTTACATTCTTAGTTTGGTCCTCCTACTTCACAAAATACATTCTCTTCCTTTCAAATGTTTCTACCAAAGTATGTTTTCACACCTATAACTTTCTTATGTCTCTTTCCTAGTTGCTGACCTTCTCTCAAATCCAATCCTAAAATAATCCCTGTAAAATTCCAGACCACCACAAAGTCACTGGCTAATGAATTTTAGGGAGGGGAGTTTCTATATCCAGCCAGGATAAAACACTCAGTGATCATGCACCCCCTGTCTAATCAGGATGTTGATCAAGTGCTGTTCACTTGCTTTATCTCTGTGTGGTCTGGCCTATCAGATACTTTGTACACAGAATTGTTGCAATCAAGGTTCCCACCCTACCATATTTCTGGTCTGCCTACCATATCTTTGGCTCCTGCTCTCACTACTCTCTTTGCTGCCTTTAGACAACAGGAAACACTTGAAGGTGGCATGAGAACATCAATTTTGGTTTAGAGTTATTAGCTTTACATACTTTCCAATGCATTTGTCCCACAGATATTTTCTATATGTATTACATATAAGTTTCAGGACTACCACTTTGGAGATAGAAGATGGCTCTGACATAAAGGGAAAAAAAAAGTGGTCAGGGATTCTGCCTAGATGTATCATTAAACCCATTAGCTATCTAATCAAAAAGAAAGTTTAACAGTTCTTAAAAGTAAATATTCTGATTTATGTGGACATAATGCTGTTTTACAAGAGTAACAGGAGAATCATAGGAGATACAGAGGCAAGAGAATAGCACCATATCTATATACACTATTCAACAAATATTTGTAGAATTGAACAAGATGATACAAAGAAGAAATTTAACCCCAAGAAGGTTATTATCTATAAAAAGATATAAAAAATAATTTGAGTGCAACGTAAAAAGTAATATTAACTATTAACACAGATAATATGTTTCAAAAATTGAATAAAGGAACAACTACTTCACTCTGTGAAGAAACAAACATTTGTTCTAGGTGTAAAACCAAAGAGATCATTTAGACATGCAGGGACTGGTAGAGAAAAATCAAGATGAATGGCATAAAAGTGGGGAAATCATTTTTGCCCAAAAGTGCAACTGAAAATAAGCATAGAGAATCAAAGAGTAAACAGTTTCATATGGCTGGAAGAAAATCTATGCAAAAGAATTTAGAAAACTGAACAGGAAAATGGAACTAGAACTAGATTTTTAGATGCCCCCTGAAACCCAAATTTGAAATAGAATCAGGGTGTGACATGTTCTGACCGATAATAGAGGAAAATAATCTGGCAGAAGTGCATAAAATAAATTAGAAAATGGAGAAAGGATATGTAAAGAGAGAGTTAAATGGCTATTAAAGCAGTCTGAGCAAGAGACACTAAAGATTTAAACTGCAAGAAGGGCAATGGAATGGGATAGTGAGGAATTAATATGCAATTCAACTGTAGTGGACTAACAGAATTAGTTGCTGGAAGCAAAGTAGAGGAACAATGACAAGATAATCAACATGAGTAGCAGGATAAAAATGTGCAGACACAAATTGGGGAAAGTATCAATGCAACTAGGAAGTGAAGTACAACAAGGACTTCATTATAGTGAAATTCTAACTAGCTTTCACTTGCATGCTTGTGTGTATGTACATAAAACAAATAGATATATATTATATCCAAACACCAGTATATGCACAGTTGTTTTTCAGAAAGAATTATACACACAATATAAACAGCTCATAATGTAAACCTTAGAAATTTTAAAACTTGTCAGCAAAGAATTTTTTGAAATGTAATAAAATACAATGAATACTTAAAAATGAATAATTAAAAATTACATCCACTCTAGAGGAAGACTATGCTCAGACAAAGGTAGACAGTTACTCTAAAGATCATCATATTCCATTCTACTCACTCTGAAACAAAGGACTAATTTTACTACTCATTATGGGAAGAACTAAAAAAAGAGAATGTAATAAAAATGAGTGTAATGTTTTAAAAGTTCAAGTTATTCTTAGTTTATACTCACTCTCTGTAACTCCCATTTCTCAATAAGGTGTTCCACTTCACCACCAAGAATTGTGGTATTAGAGTCATTCAAGAGCAGGAATCCATTTTTTACATCAACAATGCCTGAGAGTTTAACCTTAGTTCCAGGTGGCGTGTTCAAGCTAAAGCAAAGGAAAAAAGTGTTTAAACACACACACACACACACACACACACACACACACACACACTGAAGCTCCTCCCCTAAACTGGAATTTAATGCATCATCAGCAAAAATATTTGTTCCTATTAGCTACCAAGTATAAATAGATCGATAGGGAGAAAGTTAGAAGACCAGGTACAAGACTTTCATTTTCTAGCTTAATGACAGAAATGTGCTTCAGTTTCCACATGTTAAAACAATTATAGACAATAGTAATCACATCCACAAAGTTATAGCAAAGACAAACACAATGAAAGATTACTTGCTCAACTCTACCAGGCTACATAAATGTAATAGTGTCTTTTTTTTCCCCACTGAGCTTTGGCTATGCATTGCAAAAATGCTTTATGTTACAAAATTAAATTTTAATACAAAAAAAGATACTGACCAGTGATAATCCTAGAAATTTAACATCTATATGAATTATAGTAATCCATAAAAACTAATGCTCTTTTTTTAAAAAAAAAATCATGGTAAAGATCAAATGGTAATTATGTACACAGGAACTTAAGAAAGGCCTTTTAAAAAGAAGGAAAGAAAAAAAAAAACTACTGAGAAGAGAGAGCAGCCTAGTGGCAGGAAACAAAAAATCATTTATCTGTAAATTACGTATATCTTTACAGCAGAGGAGCAGTATGGTATGGTAAAAAGAAAAAAGGTTTTAGAACCACATAGATCATACTTTGAATCCCAAATCTGCTATCTAAATCGTCTGATTTCTTGGGATCTTATTTTCCTAATCTCTAAAACGTCAATAATGGTTACCTGTCCTGGGGGTTGTGAGGATTACATGAGTGAATATTTGGAAAGTGCCTGATTTGAACAGTGGCTCTGCTGCTCACCATGCTCAACAACGGTTGCTAGTATTACTACTATAAAGTCAATGACATGTTCTATTTAAACTGCTTCCTCTTTCAACCTGGCAAAAGTAAGAAATGCTACATTCTTCAGAGTTCATAGGTTAATAATTTCTTAACTTATGCCCTATGTCAAAATTCTGTCTAAAATCTGAAAACATTTTAAATATTTTGTAATATGCTAAAATTATACTTTATATATTTTATACTTATAAACTAATGTTTTCAGTATAGAAAATAAAAACAATAAGCAGCAATTTTTTAAAAAGGTCTTTTAACATACTAAGCTATTTACAAACGAATTTTAAACCATTTGTACACTAATTTTAAAAGAACTTTTCTATAATAGGTCAGCTTTATTAGATTTGGAGCAAATATTATACCATAACTTCTTTTACAAAAAACAGAGACAAAATGTTTACCCTTCTATCAATCTTTTGGTAAAGGAAACAAGGGACAAAATCTAGACCATCACGTAAGTTTGCTCTAAAACAAACAAAAAAAGCATACATAGATCCCTACCCCATCTCCTGCCATATATAACAAGGGATAAAATAATTCAAAGAGTATTCATAAAGTAGTCTGCCCTAAAAGACTTACGCTGAATTAGAAAATTACTCAGAAATAGTTTCACATCATTCACTTTACAAAAGCACATGAAATTTAGGTGCAATACCAAATTAATCAATTAGTGTTAATATCAATGTTTTTTGGTTTGTAAGATAGTTACTAATAAGAATAAAGAGCATATACCTGTTTTTAAAGCTTCAAAGAGTCCAGACAGAATAAGTCAGATTATGTAATAAAAATTATTCTGTACGTTATATGCATGCAATTTTTAGATATCAGTGATCTTTCAATAAAGCCATTAAAAATTCTGAGGATCCTAAGCTTAATCATTCTTAACTCCCAACTATTATATACATAGTAGAGAGCTATCAGAAAGACACCATATTACATTTAAGGAAATTGCTCTGATCAACGAATGACCTAAAAGTCTCTGAAAAAATTAAAAGATTAATCTTCATGCAAAAACATTTAGAATTTATTTTTATAACTTATACTGAATCAAGGAATAACTAACTCAATTCTTAACAATTTTCTCTACAGAAAAAGCTTATGCAAAGCCCTATAATTTATTCTGAAAAATTATACACTTCAAGAGTTCATTCCCTTTTTTCCAAGTTGTTAAAATCTATTTTGAATAGTACCTTCGAACCCTCTTTAACAAGTACATAAAGTGCCAATCACCTTATTTTTGGCATATAACTAAATTCTACTGCTGTGCAACTTGTATGACCATCAGTCATCTGCAAACGCAGCATCCTTGGTGCAGCCTGAGATTCCTCGTTATCCTTTGGTGCAGCAACATTGCGAATTTTTTGAATTTGCAAAACACATGGACCTTCAAGCTGTCAAAACACAAAACAATAAAAATCATTTTCTAGTTATGGTTGTGTTTATAGTTTACAGTGCTTCTCTTTTCTTCAATGGTTACACATTATGATTTATAAAGATAACTTCAATTAAGGTAAAAGCTGAAATTATATTACACACAAATCATATGTATATACATATGTATATATATACATACACATATCTATACACACATATATATACCCAAAAAATTTTAAAAAATAAAAATTGTTCTTCAGGGGACCCTTGTGAACTTATTAAATGTTTATTAAATAAAATTTCAAAAGGATCCCCTGAAGAACAATTTTAAAAATTCTGAGTTATTATTCAGCTAGTAACAAGAAAAGAAAACCCTTAGAAAATAAAGCTGTTATTTCTGGATAAAAGGTGTATTAATTGATGCTTTTAGTCTTAAGTGCTCTAAATGGTTCACATGCATTCTGCCTCTCCCCGCCATGTACTTAGGCAACAGTCTGGAAATAAACAACTCGGTAGTTTTTTTTTTGTTGTTAATTGTAGATGGACATAATAACTTTATTTATTTATTTATTTATTTGGTGCTGAGGATTAAACCTAGTGCCTCACACATGCTAGGCAAGTGCTCTACCACTGAGCCACAACTCCAGCCCTACAACTTGTCAGTTTTTTAACACCATAAACTTTGTGGCAGCATTTGGAAGGAATGATTTCTCTATAAAGACATCAAGTTTAAAATGTACCCTCTCCTGGTAATAAAGGAAAAATATAATACCCCAAAGTTTAAACTACATGAAATTCAAGAAGTATGTGTTAGCTGGGCACAGTGCCTCATGCCTGTTATTCCCAGTGGCTCAGGAAGCTGAGGCAGGAGGATTTCAAATTCAAATCCAGCCTCAACAGCTTTAGGGAGGTCCTAAGCAACTTAACAGAACCCTGCCTCTAAAAAAAAAAAGTGCCTCTGTATTTAAGTACTCCTGGGCTCAATCCCCAGTACCAAAACAAATAAGTGAGAGTTATACCTAACTTATTTCCACATTTCCTTTCTCAAATGGTATTAAATCAAATGTTACATTACGTGTGTTGACAATATGGAGAAAAAAATGTTCTCTCTCACCAAAGTTCAAAGATAAAAATAAATCAATGGACTAACTAGCTATAAAGTTTTGTATAATAAAATGCTTAAGGCAAAGCTGGAAAATGACAGTAAAATCTGTGTAGATGTCTACAAAACAAATTTGACACAAGTTATCATTTCCACATAATAAAATATAGAGTATGATAGTGGGAAGGAGGTTACTGCTTAAACAGTCTTTTAAGGAAAATCTGGGTATATTAAGTTAAATTATTTTCGGCAAGGAGAAATTTAAAATGATGGGCAAACATTTATACTAAATTTCTTGAGCAAATACATCTCCACATTGAAATTTTTCTACTCCATATTTACCCTATTTAATACAGTCCACCAGTCACATGTGGCCATTTATACTTGCATTTAAGTTAATTAAAAATAATGGAGTTAAAAATTCATTTCCTCAGTTACACTCACCATATTTCAAGAGTTCTATTCTATACCTGGAGAGCGCAGAGACAGACCCCTGACATCAATGCAAAATGTACACTACACAATTAGTGATGATCTAGTCTTAGGTGTTTCAAAGCAAGACTCAGGCATCCTAAGGGACAGCACTTTTACTCACGTGTTAGAGGGAAACTTGCTTCTATTTAATGTTTAATATTCAGAGTGAAAAGGTCATCCTCACTCTTATATGTACTTGTATATGCATATATGAATGCAGTCAGAGGCATCTTCATGGAATTTTGAGAGTTCTATATCCCATGGGTGTTGACATGGTACTTTCACACTGGTTGGTTTGTGTAATGACAAAATACCCTTTATCTCTGCTCAGTTAAATGGATATGTGGATATATTTTCTGCATTACCTACCTTTAACACTAATGCTCACAACACGGATAAAATGCTGTAATAGATTCTACCAAAGAAATACAAATTGAAGATAACATCAATGGTGCAAATACTTGGTAGAAACAAGAATATTTTGTTGATCTCTTACATCTTGTTGGCCACAAAAACAAAAAGCTGGGAAGTGATAGGGCAGAATACCTGCCCCAATTCCTGATGTTTATAGCAAGCAGCCAGATTACTTATTTAATTAATCCATAGTGGATAGTGGTCCCTCCAAAAGACAGGTCCACCTGGAACCTGGAAATACAGCCTCATTTGGGAAAAGGGTCCTTTCAGACATAAGGATCCAGAAATGATAATACACTGGATTAGGATGGGCTCTAAATTCAATAAGGATTGTCCTTAGAAAATGAGGGGAAACAAAAAGAGAACCAGAGTACAAAAACCATATGAATATGGAGGCAGAAATTGAAGTTAAGCATCTACAAGCAAAGAAGGAAAAAGTGCCTAGAGCTACCAAAAGCTAGGAGCATGAAACAGATTATCCCTCAGGGTCTCCAAATATCCAGCTGTGCTGACACCTTGATTTTAGACATCAGGCCTAAGGGAAGGTGAGAAAATAAATTTCCATGGGTTTAAGCCACCAAGGTTTGTGGTAATCTTTACAGCAACCTCAGCTAAGGCATCTACTTAGGAAACGACTTGTCTGAGAATAATAAAGTGTATATATATACACTGGGTTCAGTCTCATTCTTCTTCCTCTTGGGATCTAGCCAGGGATGCTAAAGAAGGAGGTAATTACTTGACAACATCAATGGGTCAGCAAATTCTATGAGTGAGGATATGAGCTATAAGTTTTGTGGTTCACTTAATTAGCCCATATTTTCCAAATAAATTTTATTAATAACAAAATGGGCACTTTGGTCAACATCTGCCAATCAATTCAAAGGTAAAATAGAAAAGTAGATACTATGTATTAGATATTCTTGAGAAATCCTCCCATTATGCATAAGCTCTTGATAAGTCACTTCTCAATTGGAATCACCAAGTCTTATTATTAGTAGGTTCCACAATTCAGAAATATCACATAAGTAAACTCACAAGATAAAATTAAAATGTTCATTATTCTTCTTACAATATTAAGTTTATTATATTCTGCAGAAGTACTAGATCTAACTAAAACATAAAGAGCAGAATACAACACAATGAGTTCAAGATCCTAAATACAAAATCATCTAAAAGAAGTCAAAAAAATAGATGAGAATTTAAAAATCTTTGTCCAACTACTGTTTAGAGCAACCTCAAAATAAAAGATATAAATTTTAAATAAAAATAACAATTAAAAAAGACTAATCATTAACAAGCCAAGATTTTGTTAATGTCTGATTTTCTTTTTTTATATGAATAATAAGAACAAGTACATAAAATTATTCTAATAATTTTCAAGGTAAGACAACTTTATCATTGCTTCTCTAGGTAAAAACCTCTAATAAATAATATCAAATATTGCCAAAAATATTCTCTGAGGCCATCATCTAGGCTTCATTCCTTGTTCTCGGGACAAATGTCATCTGAACTTCAATTGAATATGGAGGATCACATTTAAATAAATATGTTAGCTTATCAATTTACTGATCATACTAAATAACATTCTTGTGTACCAATCAGATTCTCCAAAGTCTGTATTATACAGAAACAATTCTTTATAGTTTGATCACACCTACATAAATATTAAAAGATATTTATTTCTATGACTCTAGAAACAATTTAAATTTATGTGTTCTATGACAATATGAAAAATATGTCAGCCATTTCTTTTTATAATCTTATAAATTCCTTGAGAAACAAATTTCTAACAACAGAAGCATCACATTCTTCATCGAACCTAGATGGTATTGGCACCAAAACAGACATGAAGACCAATGTAACAGAATAGAAGACACAGACAAATCCACATAGATGCAGTTATTTCATACTAGAGAAGAAACCTTAAACATACATTGGAGAAAAGATAATCTCTTCAAAAAATAATGCTGGGAAAACCGGAAATCCATATGTAATAAAATGAAATTAGATCCATCTCTCTCATTCTGCACAAAACTGAACTCAAAGTGGATCAAAGACCTTAAACTAGAGACCCTGTGCTTATGAGAAGAAAAAGTAGGTCTAAATTTCCATCACGTTGGTTTGAGAACTGAATTTCTCAACAAGACTCCTAAAGTGCAAGAAGTAAAATCAAGAATTAATAAATGGGACTTTATAGAACTAAAAAGCTGCTTCATAACAAAGAAAATAATCAAGAACATAAAAAGAGAACCTACAGAATGGGAGGAATTCTTTGCCACCTGCACCTCAGATAGAGCATTAATCTCTAGGATACATAAAAAACTCAAAAACCTAACACCAAAACAACAAATAACCCAATCAGTAATTGGGCTAAGGAACTGAACGGACAGACAATTCACAGAAGAAGAAATACGAATGGTCAACAAATGTATGAAAAAATGTTCAACATCACTAGCAATTAGAGAAATGCAAATTAAGAGTACACTGAGATTTCTTTTCACTCTAGTCAGAATGACAATTATCGAGAATACAAGTAACAACAAATGTTGGCAAGGATGCGGGGGGGAAAAGGTACACTCACACATTGCTGGTGAGACTGCAAATTGGTGCAAACACTGTGGAAAGCAGTATGGAGATTCCTCAGAAAACCTGGAGTGGAACCATCATTTGACCCAGTTATCCCACTCCTCAGTAGATACACAAAGGATTTAAAATCAGTATGCTATAGTGATGTGGCCACATCAATGTTTATAGCAGCTCAATCATAACAGCTAAGCTATGGAACCAACCTAGCTGCCCTTCAAGAGATGAATGGATAAAGAAAATGGGCTACATATACACAATGGAATATTACTCAGGCATTAAAAAAAATGAAATTAAGGCATTTGCTGGTAAATGGATTAAACTGGAGACTATCGTGCCAAGTAAAATAAGCCAATCCCCCAAAACCAAAGGCCAAATGTTCTCTGATATGCAAATGCTGACTCACAAAAGGCAGGGGAGGGGGAGGAATGGAGGTTCACTAGGTGGGGGATGCAGGAGATGGGGAGAAAGGAGGAGACACTGGAATGGAAAAGACAGTGGAATGAACTGGACATAACTTTTCCTATGCTCATATATGATTATTCAACCAGCGTAACTCCACATCATGCACAACCACAAGTATGTGAAGCTGTACTCCATGTATGTATGATATGTCAAAATACATTCTACTGCTATGTATAACTAAAAGGAGCAAATTTAAAAAAAATCAATTTAAGGATTGATAAATACAATGACACAAATAAACATTTAGCAATGGAAGTACAGAACTGAGCACAGCAATCTAAATGTCCATAAGCTAGTGAACGGAAAGACAACATGTGATATATTCATACAACAGAATATTTCTCAGTAATACTTAGGAACCTATTGACATATACTATGTCATAGATTATTCTAAAAAATATTACAATACATGAAAGAAGTCAGATACAACAGAACACGTATTATGTAATTTTAATCACATCAAATGTCAAAAAAGGCAAGTTTACAGAGAAAACATGAAAATTATGTATAATGTTAAGAATATAAGATCAATATAGAAATAAACTGCCTTTCTATGCACAAGTAACTGCAATAATGCTTTTTAAAAATTAATCATCATTTACAATAACAAAGATAGAAAGTTCCAAGAAAAAAAAAAAGCTTACATAAGATGCACAACCTATATATGTTCAAAAAATTATAAAGCTTTATGGAAAAAGTAATTGAAGAGATTACACCCAGGGTTGTGCTGGAGCCATTTCATACTAATTGAGAAAACCTTATGTGCATTTCTTCCCAATTCCAGGTACAGTGTCTCACATTATAGCTTACAAATGGCCTTGGTGGGAATATTATACTATAGAAGGCTGCAAATGCTACATATCACATATGCTGTTTACCAGTACTTTACTGGCAATTTCATATAAAGATGCCAGCTATGTTTTTAACTGCTCTGCATATTAAATGCAATTACAATTAAAATTCCAATAATACTTTAGGAGACTTGATCATTTGATTCTGAAATTTATATGGAGGGAAAAAGAACAGCCTAAGTAATTATAGTGTATTTTGTTTACAACGACAAGGTTAGGGAAAAAAAGATTATTTCAAGTGCCATAAAAGATGATTCAAATGGATCTTACATACACTGCTTAAGGTGATACAAGTTCATGTTCCTGCTTTGCAAAATAATTTGGCATTATTTCGTCCATAAAGTTGAACTGGCTTAACTCTATCATACAGTAATTCAAGTCCTGGCTATATTCCCTAGGGAAAATCATTTAAATGTGCATCAGGAAACATATAAGTCTAGTCCTAAAAGGTAGTGTCTATTATCAAAAAAAATAATCTAGATAGCCATCAACAAAATTAATAAATATGTACTTATCAGTTTGTAGTTATATTTACATAGCTTAATATTACACAAGAGAAAATGAATGAATATATGCAACATAGACATATATACAGTGATAATATTGAAAAATAAATCCAAGTTATAGCAGGTAATAACAGGCTATCATTTTTAAAAGCTCCAAAACAAAACAATTTGGTTGTTCAGGAATAATTACTTATGCATCCAAAATTTTTTAAAAGTCAAAGAGAATCAACTCAAAATTCACAACAGTTGTTCCTTGGTGTAGTGTTATGGTGGGCATGACTAGGATCATAAGTAGAATGATTGCAATGTTCCAGTTTTTACATCTGGTTGAGGCTTCACAGGTGCTCACTTCATTATTATGCTTCAAAACATAGCTACTTGTATATATTAAGTATTTAAAATAATTTACATAATGTTTTAAAATTAAGACACGGAGTTCACTGAAATGTCAGGAAAATTAGAGATATAGGTCTACAACATATGCAACAGGAAACACTGAAAAATAAAAGCACAGTACTGCCAGGTGTGGCGGATCAAATCTGTAATGTCAATGGCTGAAGAGGCTGAGGCAGGAGGATCTTGAGTTCAAAGCCGGCCTCAGCAACAGTGAGGCACTAAAGCAATCAGTGAGACTGTTCTAAATAAAAAACAAAAAAGGGTTGGGGATGTGGCTCAGTGGCCAAATGCCCCTGACTTCAATCCCCAGTACCCACCCCCTACCCAAAAAGAGGAAAACTTTCTGAATCATAAACATGATGGTGTATTTACTGCAAGATTTTAAAATTTTTATCCGTTAGGAATTTTTAAAACATTTAATGAGTGCCTAGTAATTGAGATGGACAACAAAATCTTGAACAGGTTTTTCCAAACTCAGATTCCTTTAAAGTAAAAAGCATTAATTTTTACACCAAAATAATAACACAGCAAATAATTTGTTCTTATTCAACCACTCAAGAGTAATTACAGCAAATGAAGTTACAACTATTGTGAATCTTCCAGCCAAAAATAGCACATGTCCCAGTGTGTCATTTGTCAATTTTAACATATCTATCCTTTACCTTTGTTTTTGCTCAGAGAGAATTTTTTTAAAAAGGCACATAGTTTATTTTTCAATTAGCAGAATATCTACCTAATATATAATGTTTTGTGTAATTTTTACCCCAAAGAAATCCCATTAATAATCACTAATAAGCATGTGTAAATAAGCATAAAATAAGAATTTTAGTCATTCATTTTTCTGAAAAGTACATGCTTAATTTTAATAACTTACCAAAAGTAACACTCATAAAATGTAATATTTAGAATAGACTAAATTAACATATGGGAAACATGAAACAATATTATTTAAATTAAAACTTGTACTTTCTTCCAATTATTCTTCTGTTTATATTGGTTATTTATAGTTCTATATAACATCAGAATTCATTTTGGCATAATTATAAAAACATGGAGTATAGTTTGCTCTAGTTCAGTGCCCCATAATTTTATTCTTCTTTATAACGAATACTCCATTTTGTATATATACATATATACCACCTTTTCTTTATCCATTTGTCTGTTGACAGGCACCTAGGGTGGTTCCATAGCTCAGCTATTGTGAATTGTGCTCTTATAAACACTGATATGGCTATACCCCTACAGTATGGTAACTTTAGATCTTTTGGATATATACTGAGGAGTGGATAGCTGGGTCATATGGCGATTCCACTTCTTTTTGCTATGCTATGTTTTCTTAAAATATTTAGTGATAACAGCTCTCAAGACTTTATTTTCAAAACCCAGATGACAATGGTGCTCTGAAGGCTCCAGATGTGTCTTGGAACAAGAGGTATAAATTAAATCTATCCACTAATATGTCTTCTAATTACAGATCTACAATTTTTATTACCTGATCACAAGTCTATTGGCTCTCCATTCTATTCTCAAATCCCCAAATGCTAAAAACAGCACCTCCTAAATCTTATTAATTATAATAATAACAACACAAAAAGGAAGTATAATTCTTTAATATTTTTCTCATTCTCAAATTTTAATATTTTGCTGTAATTATTTTCATAGCATTTTAAACCAAGATGTAAAAGTTAGGTTTTACATAGGTTAATGTAAAAGTGTTTTGTTATCAATCCAGGTATCTGAGTATGTTTGGTATATTGCTGAGGAGCCCTAGAAAGAAAGGCTCTCAGTTCTGTTTTTATTTTTTCTACCTAAATTTTACAACAGACAGGTAGCTTCTCCCCACAATACACCTTTCTTTCATTAAGAAAAAAATACACACACACACATACACACACACACACACACACTTATTTTATACATATATATTACTTTACACCAAAATCTGGTAGGGTCAAGAAAGAGGCAGATTGCTTATTCCAATATTCTATTCACTAAATGTTGCAGTATATCTTATGCACGGACTCAAAGTTTATTTTAAACTAGAACGGTAACACATGCAATTTAGTGACTGATGATTCTGTATTCAAGTCTTTATAACAATTACTATCAACACAGTAAAAGGCTGGTTACTAAAGCATTTCAATAAAGGCACAAATAAAGCATTAGTCTTATTTTAAAGACAAAGAAGCCAAAGTAATTCAATTCATATAAAAATGCATTTCTTTAACATTTACTTTAGCCTAAAAGATTTTTATTTTTATATAATGTATGGAATTTTAACTAACAGCAAACCAAATGAGTAATATCATGTGTTAGCTTCTTAAAATTTTTATGAAAATTATTTTTCACAATATATTCATTAATACTGTAAGATTCTATTTGGTGTCAGAAGCAAGTAATGAAAAGAACACTACAATTACAGAGGAAGAGCGGAAAAAGAGGTATCTAACAATTTGTTTCATGTGAGAAGGGCTTATTTCATATCTATTCATTTTATACACAAAGTTTTATTAGCATTAAGAATGTTTTCAAGAACAAAATCTGGAAAAGAATATTCTAGATCAGAATGTTTGGTTTGCATTGTTGCTAGATACATTCAAAGAATGTATCTATCATTGAAGAACTACTACACAACAATTTTAGAAGTAAAACACTCTGAGAGAGTGGAGGGAGCAAAGAAGTGTCACCACCAATACTTAGGAAATCACAGCAGAGGTAGACTCATAGGTTCTCTATGGACAAAGTGGAAATGAAAAACCAATAATCCAGAAAGCTCCAAAATTTTCTTAAGGAAACTAGTGTAAGGATGTGCAGATACTGCTTTGATGTTACTTGCTTTTCCTGCAGAGAATCACTGCACTCATCAGACCTATCCGAGATTACTATCCATCTCCAGTTCTATAATCCAGTATTTTTCTAAGTATTCTTCCTGGACCAGAAAACCAACATTTCCTGGAAACTATTACATTCCAATGTTCAATTCTATTTCAATGGAATCAGAAACTCAGGCAGGGACAGGGGTGATTTGGGGTTTCAGGAATCACTGTTACAGCCAGATCTCAGGGCAATCCTGGTATAAATGAAGTCCAAGAACTACCACTGTAAACTGTAACCCAAAAAGAAACGTAAAGAAAATGGAAAAGGCTCAAAAAGTACAATGAAGATGACAGAATAGCTTGAAACAAGAAGTAACAAAGGATGGTTTTAGCAAAAAGAAACTTGCATCAAGGACATATATAAGTCTCCAAGTCTCGGAAGAATTATTCACAAAAGATGGTAACCAGATATTCACCATTTCCTCTGAGGGAAAATAAAGACTACAGAATTCAAGTTGCAACATAAGACATTGGGTTTAAATACCAATAAAGCTTTCTCAGAGAGTGTTATTAAACATTAAAATGAATTTCTGAAGGAAGATGTAGTACCCTCTTCTCTGAGGGTTGTTAAAGGTTAGCGATCTGTTAATCTGCTAAATTAACCCATTAGCGATCTTCTCTAACAGTCCTTACTATGTATTGCAAAAATGGATTAATATTTAGGAAATATAAAAATTTGTTATAATAGAGACCTTTTATCCAGAATTTAAAATATCAAAAATACAATAGCTACTTCAAATATGTGAGTGCGAAAAAATAAGAATATGCATTTAAAAAACAATATAGTCTTTAAAAATATTTCTTTAAGTCATAAACAATAATGTTCCTTTAATAGCTCAAAAAGTGACAAGCATGTAAATTCTTGAGTAACAAAATTAACATAAATTTACCAATAAAGAAAAAAAATCAACATGAATAAATAGGGAATAAAAGACTACTGACACATCTCTCAAAGATATAGTCTCATATTTAAAAAAGAAATCACTTCAAGGACCTAGGAATTAGACCAAACACCCTGCACCTAAAAAAAGAAAAAGTAGGTCCAAATCATCATCATATCGGCCTAGGACCAGACTTCCTTAACATGACTCCCAAAGCACAAGAAATAAAAGCAGGAATCAATAATTGGGATAGATTCAAACTAAAAAGCTTCTTCTCAGCAAAGGAAACAATCAACAATGTGAAGAAAGAGCCTACAGAGTGGGAGAAAATCTTTGCTATACACACGTCAGATAGAGTACTAATATCCAGAATTTACAAAGAACCCAAAAAACTTAACACCAACAATACAAATAACCCAATCAATAAATGGGCTAAGGAAATGAGCAGACACTTCACAGAAGAGGATCTACAAGCAATCAACAGATACATGAAAAAATGCTCAACATCTCTAGTAATAAGAGAAATGCAAATCGAAGCTACCCTAAGATATCTCACCCCAATTAGAATGTCTGTTATCAAGAATACAAGCAACAATAGGTGTTGGCGAGGATGTGGGGGAAAAGGTACACTCATACATTGCTGGTGAGATTGCAAATTGGAGCAGTCACTCTGGAAAGCAGTATGGAGATTCCTTAGAAAACTCAGAATGGAACCACCACTTGACCCAGCTATCCCACTTGGCCTATACCCAAAGGACTTAAAAATCAGCACACTACAGTGATGCAGCCACATCAATGTTTATAGCAGCCCAATTCACTATAGCTAGATTGTGGAACCAACCTACATGCCCTTCAATAGATGAATGGACAAAGAAACCGTGGTGTATATACAAAATGGAATATTATTCAGCCATAAAGAAGAATAAAATTATGACATTTGCAGGTAAATGGATGGAATTAGAGAATACCATGTTAAGTGAAATAAGCCAATCCCAAAAAACCAAAGGCTGAATGATTTCTCTTATAAGTGGTTGATGACACATAGCAGGAGTGGGAGGAGGTAAGGGAAGAATGGAGAAGGGATGGATTGTATAGAGGAAAATGAGGGGTGGAGAGGGGGAGGAAAAGGAAAGATAATAGAATGAGACAAACATCATTACCCTATGTATATGTATGAAGATGCAAATTGTATAATTCTACTTTGCGTACAACCAGAAAAATGATAGTTGTACTTCATTTGTGTACAATGAACTAAAATTAGGAAAAAAAAAAAAATCACTGAGCCAGATGTGCTGGTACATGCATATAATCCCAACTACTTGGAAGGCTAAGGCTAGAGGGTTGCATGTTCAAGGCCAGCCTGAGCAACTTAGCAAGAACCTGTCTCAAAATAAAAAAAATAAAGGCTGGAGTCTAACTCAGTAGTAAAGTACTTGCCTAATATGTGTGAGGCCCTGGATTCAACTCCCAGCACAATCAAAAAAAAAAAAAAATCACAAAGTTCATAATATGAATACATGTAATACAAAATTATAGCAAAAACCAAAAGCATATCTTGCCAAGTTGCTCCCCTAACATTCTCTCATAATCATATACTTTTACTAAGGTAAATAAAATTAAAAGGTAACTAAAATAAGAAGGTGGGAAAAGGTCTTTGTCCTAGTTCCAATAACCTGTGGTAAGTCTCACATGTAAAGTAAGCATGTCATATTTATAATTCCTGAAACAAAAGAGTATTTCTTTTCATTTTTAAATGTTTTTTTAAAGACACCGAAATTTAAGTTTTAATCATTTTCAAAGTGTATACAAAGTCATTATAATGATGATTTTGTGACCTGTTCACTTCAAAAATATTTTGAAATTGCAGTTTTTTGAAAAAATATTCTATTAATTTAGTAGATGATCCTATTCATTGTATTTAGCAAAATTCAGGAAGTTAACAATTTGCTTTACCTGTTCTACCTTTCCACCATTGATGTCAACTGGAAGGAATTTCTTGCCAATTGTTCTCAGATCTGTCTAAAATAAAAATATTATTATTAAAACAGAATTATATAAAAAGTAAATCTAAATCTAATTTCATGAACAAAAGATGAAATTACTTAAGGTTTGTGGAACAAAAAAATTTTTAAATGTCTTTATATGCATGAAATATGAGAACTTATATGTTACTATTTACTAAACTGATATACATTAAACCACTTATGTATGGGACTTTGGTATCTGAAAAGATTGATTATATGTATGAATCTCACAATAAGTTGATCAGTCTTTTCAGATAATAAAGTCTCAAACATAAGTTATTAACATGTGTCAGTACAATGAATAATAACATATAAGGACTCAAATTTCCTTAGGTAACCTTTTAACTTACTATCCTCTATTAAAGTATCAAATTTGATTTTATGTAAATTAGTCTTACTAAAAACAATGCCTCAATTCAAAATCAGATGACAGCTTTCAAACACATGAACATTACATTTCAAACAAAGGAATCCCACATAACCTTGATATGCAGAGACATGAAAACATGGCTACAATATCCATATCCTAACAAAGCAACATAACATTCAAATATACCAAGGAACAATACCACTGGAATAGCAAAGAAGAAAGACCTTAATGAAGTAAGAAATTATTTCATTTGCTTACACAAATTACAGAAATAGAAGGTGAAAAACAAACAACTGACTACATGAAAATGCAGATGTACAACTCCACAAATCACAGCAAAACAAAAGGGAACATGTAAGGACTAACACAGCATGACTTACAGCATGACTTACAGCATTTCTAACACAAAATAAAATCTCCAACTATACAGTCTACATAAAAAAATTTAATTCTTAAGACTCATGTCCTCTTGAAGAACCGAAAACCTAAAAGGTGGGCAAAAAATTTGTTTAGAGCAAAACTATCCATACTTATGAAAAAGGTCCAATTATTTAAGCTGAGAAACTATCTTGATGCCTGAGATAGTGCAATTAGAGTAATATCTAAAATTGTATTAGTTTTGTTATTCCTTAAATATAGTACATACATAATAGCTTTTCATCACCTTACGAACAAAATAAAATACTTAAATACATTTAATCACATAAATTATGAGGGAAAATTTTTATTACACTTAAGAAAACACAATGATTACAATTACTGTGGTATGATATGAATATATATAAAAAGGTAGGAGCCTTCTTTGAACACCCACAATAATATCACTCTTTTAAAAATGTTTACATGTAGTCAGTCAGCTTAAGAAACAAGCATGTAAATTATACAACTCCACAGATCCTTTCCAGACTTTTACTAAGAGGACTCATAATTCATATCACAGTATAAAGCAAGGATCACCCCTGTACTAAAACTCACCAAATGGAACTGCCAGGCAAAATAAGTCCCAAATACAAACACTTGTGCAACAATGTTTTAGGTTTATGATTCTTTTTGTAGTCTTAATCTATTAACAGCTGAAAAGAACACTGGACCTCAAGTTGTATGCCTTTTCATTTCCCAAATACGGAATAAAAATATTTTCTTATCCTAGAGCATCCTCCATTATGACAATTTTGAAGATTAAATGTTAACAAACATGAACAATGACTTGCACAGAGGAAGTACCTGAACATATATAACCATTAAGTCAATAAAACAGTCCCAAAATCATAAGCATTATTTTAAATTCAAAGATATGAACATTCAAAACTGAATATTAAAACAAATTTTATTAACAGAAATAAAAAATGTTATGATATGCCATAGTTCTTCATTTCTGGTTTTTACCAAAATTAAGAAATTTCATTCAAACTAAAATGAAGAATCAAGTAAAAGTAAATGGTCACCAGACAAAAATCCTGAATTTTGATTCATCACAACTGTAATCAATCAGATGACCTTGGACACTGTCACTAATTTTGTAAATCCAGTTAATTTGTTCATAAAATGGAAAAAATACCACCAACTCTATTTCACAAAGCTAAATGAAACAATACATTCAAAGTTTATATAACTCTTAAGGTAGTACACACATATATATATATGGCATGTTATTTCAGAATGCTTTTAGCAAGATGAAAATGACATTCCAAATCTTTAAAGACCCTAAATTCAAAGTCAATTTAGGAGTACAACAAAAGCAATCTTTTATTCAATACTTCATTATATCAGGATTGCTAAAATAATGGCTGTGTCCCAGAATACTTTTATTATCAGACATAAAAAATAATGCAAAAATACTTACCAGAAAAAAAAAGTTGGTTGAAAAACTTAATTAAAAAGAAAAACAAAAAAAGTAAAAATTTTATTGATATTTTGAAGTATCTACCCACATACACACGTTGCTGACCCATATCCAAGTAAATTAAAAATATCTGCAAATGACATAACTTTCCTATGTACATATATGAATACACCACAGTGAAACTCCACATCATGTACAATCACAGGAATGGGATCCTAATTAGACTCTACGTATGTCAAAGTACACTCTACTGTGTTTGTATATCTAAAAAGAACATATTTTAAAAAATCTCAAGAGAAATAGAACTATAACTGACTTCAATTTTTACTAATAGTGCTTAGTAATTTAAGAACACTATCACTTCTTATTTTTCTGAATAATTCACATAATTTGAGTCAAAACCATATGTGGGACTTCAATGTCATTTGTTAATGTTCTTATTCCCTAGTTTACAGAGAAAAAACAAACAAACAAACCTAAGAACCCTTCTTTTCAATACCTCCTTTTCAAAGAGTCATACAACAGATTTGAGGGAACTATATTTAGAAAGGCCTGCTTAACCCGCCTTAGGCTGGCATCTGGGAATTTTGCACTTGAATCATTCCCTGAGATATGGTACACAGCCTAGCTTATTGGTACAAACAATGTGAACAACTGCTGTTTTGGCAGGTGGGGTAGGAGAAGAACAGAGTCTAGAATTTGGGTGCATGTTGGACAGAGGGTATCTTTGCAAGCACTCAATAAAAGCTTTGGGAACCAACCTTTAATGGATCTCCACGCAGAAACATATTATTTTATTGTTCACTGCTAGATAAAGCAACAAGTTTACTGAGTCCTCCACAGGAACAAGAGACAACAGGAAAGAGACTACACAACTAGTAGTTAATATTCGATAATCTTTTGAATGTTTGAAATTTATTAAAAGGTGAAAAAACTTGAAAAGATGATTTATCTGGTATAGGCTTCATCCCAATTAAAAGATTTTTATTGCTTTTCTGTTATTATATTGTGTAACAGCTTTGGGCTGAAGTATCTGACTATATGTTTCAAAGAAAATGATAAAGATAAATTAATTCAATCAGATAATGATCATTAGTCACTTCTATGTGTATAACAAACACTTGATATTGATTTAAGTTCACATCAATTACAGACAGTTCACTGCTATTTACCCAAGTAAATAAACAAGACAAAGAACAGCAGACTGTCATAAAACCTTTTTCCTACCATCTTTAGAAAGCCATTTTTAAATAAGAAATAAAGCTCTTCACAACATCTTTAAAAGTAGAATCCACTAGGTTGGGTGCAAGTCAAAGAAAGTTAAAGCGTCTAAGGAATACTGCCATTTTAACCACAGATAACATGCATAATTCCTAATTAATGATTACTATTTTAAAAGTCACTTGTTTATTAAAAATCAAAATACTCAGTTCAAAAACAAAAAAAAATAACCTTACTGAATAAAATTCAAAGAAACTAAAAAAAGAACAGAGTTCAAAACATGAATTTTATGTTTAAGCCCAAGTTTAATTCTACAAATTAGATTTAAGTGATTTCAAAAGAAAAAGTTATACATTTACTTAGATTTCTAATGTCTTAGTATCCACTGTTTCTGCTCTCCATTATCAACTATGCTGTGATACCCATAGATCATCATATGTAACAAAAGAAAATTTTGATTATTAATACATTGTTTATTATAAGGCAATATGGAGAAACTACCAGAAGGTAACTGGAGAATTGAAAAAGAACATTCATTTACTTTTAAAATCAAACATTTAAAATTCTCAAAAAAAAAAAAACCCCAATCTAATTATGGAAAAGTAAGTGGTAAGTGGGAGAAGAGAGCTGGAAAGAAAAATATACCAACACACTAAAACATTGATAGTAATTACAAAAGGTTTAGTTTTCTTGTTTTGCTTTTCAGTATTTTCTATAATGTTCCACAAATATTCTAAATCAGGAAAAGTTGTTTTAAAATAAATACAACTGTCAACGGCTATTACCTAGGTTCCCATGCAAACTAATATGAAAATGTACTTTAATGTGATAAGTTTTTATATAGCTACTGAAAATGTTATGAAATTCTACAAATAATTACCATGTTTAAAAAAAAAAAAAAAGAGAGAGAGAGAGAGGAGGAACCTGGATTAGACTTTCTTTTCTTTTCAATGGATTCTATATAATAGATGTTAGTAATTGGTTATTATGTGATTACCAAATTTAACAATCAACAAACATCACTACAACTTAAAATGTAAAAAGAAATGAAAGATATTCTCCCTATTATTTACCATAAAGTCTAGTTTACTCTGTTTTTCATTAATATGTTTCAGATTTAAAATGTTTATAAGTTAATAAATATAACCTACATTGAGAGCAATCAGGATGATGTCATTTATATTGACTTTGTCAGGAGAACTTGTGCAAGCTTCAATGCCTTCATCTGAAAGATACCTGTTAAAATAAAATAAATAGCTTAATATTATCTAAAATCAAAATTAACCAAAATTCTTTTAAGATTACATGTAATTTTATTCTCTACTATAAAATGCTTTTATTACAAATACTAAAAGCATTCTACTTACAGATTTCTGGTTTGTTTAACTATTATTGATAGAACAAAATGGAAGATTCATATTTTTCTTTGTACCCTTTAAGGGATATTATGGCATTAAGAATGCCCTGGGCTGGGGATATAGCTCAGTTGGTAGTCCAAGGCCCTGGGTTCAAACCTCAGCACAGCAAAAAAACCCAAAAAACAAAAAAAACCCTACCCCTACAAACTATAAAAAGGGAAAGTCTACCTAACAATAATTCTAAAGGCAGAAGCTGTACTGGGGTGGAAATTTGACTTTAAGTAAAATATCATATGATTTCTTTCAAGTAATGGCTATGTAAGGCTTCCTAAATATAACAAACTACAAAATGCAACTCAATCTTAATTTCCAGTTTGACAAGCTCTCCTTGTTTACACTTCATATTTTAAAACCTTGTAGATTTATTCTAAAATTATCAAGAAACAGGATAAGGGAGGTCCAAGATAGCAGGCTAAAGAGAGGCTGCGTTCCTTGTTGCTCTGTAACTCGGGATTCGAGCAGAGAAAAATCTGTTTCTCTGTGAGTCAGTTTTTATTTCTCATTGATCCCCTGCTGTTTACCCCATTTCTCTACCTCAGTCACCTACAGTCTGCCAGCATGTCAACTACATTTTGAGTGCAGATTGCTCACTGACTGCCACCTATCATCCGCCATTTGCCTGTTTGCCTGCCTGTTTGCCTGCCTCTAGCCTGCCCATCACCTGCCATTCACCTACCCATCACCCACCAACCGAGGTCCACCTGCTGATCATCCACAGATAGCCTAGAGACTGCCTGCAGACCATCAGTGGATCGCCAGCTGCCTGCTGTTGCCTAGAAATCCACTATCACAGAACCCACAGGCTTGGTTACATGTGGCTGCTGCCATTTTGGAAGAACAGCCAGGACCTGCAGGAACCCCGGCCCAACCGAACACACCTCACCTCCAGGATGCCCCCCTCTGGCTTGACTGACTGCACCCGCGTTGGGGGTCCTGGCCCAACCGATCACACCCCACACAGACTCAGTGCCCACGCCCGGCACTGCATCTCCCCACTGGCCAACACATT
Organism: Glaucomys volans; assembly: GCA_020662805.1. NCBI lineage: Eukaryota > Metazoa > Chordata > Mammalia > Rodentia > Sciuridae > Glaucomys > Glaucomys volans. The sequence goes on along the minus strand of JAJEJO010054235.1, from coordinate 73,232 downwards.
TGGAAGCCAGAGCAGCCATTTTGGATTATCCTGGAAGTGGAAACTGTCAATTAGGTGGGGCAAATCTCATCCTGAGACACCAGCTGGAGAATGGAAGCTCACTGTCAGGTACCTCTCATTTATCAGGCTACTGAAGACTGGGGGTTTGAATAGTATGACTACTATAGTGTAGATTATTTTTCTTCCTTTTTGAAAATTTTTAAGTTTTTATTTCTTTATTTTTCTTGCTCTCTATTTTCCTTTTGTTTACCTGTTTTCTCAGAGTCTCTTTCTCCCTTTTCTCATGCTAACAACCAACTTATTTTGACTACACTTTCACATTTCTTATGATCTAGAACTTCTTTATATTCTTTTCTTATACCATTAACAGTTACATCCTATACTCCTCCCCATCCTCTTTGTCCTCCATTAGAAACTGCAGTCCTCATTACAAATCAGTTTGTTATAATGTAGATAATAATTGAACCCATCCTCTCTGTTTATTATGACTACATTGTAATGTCTTCATGGGGCTATTTGGTTTACAGCTGCATATTGTCTGTACTGGCTGTTGCTAATATTGATCTCCCCCTTAAAGAAGAGGTTTTGGAAACTTTGGAAACCTGCAGGGTCACTATAAGCCTATAAGGCAGAAATTGCAATACCCCAGATCTGCATTGCTAGAGGGGAAGATACATGAACAACATGAAAAAACAAGGGAAGTGTTCCAAACAAACCAAGATTCTATACTAATAGAATCCAATGACAGCATGGTAGAAGAAATGTCAGAAAAGGAGTTCAGAATATACATGATTAAAATGATTTGCGAAGCAAAGATGAGATAAAAGAGCAAATACAGGCAATGATTCATCACTCCAATAAGCAGTTGAAAGAGCAACTGCAGGAAGCAAAAGAACACCTCAACGAAGAGATAGAGATTCTGAAAAAAGAACTAAACAGAAATCCTTGAAATGAAGGAAATAATAAACCAAATAAAAAACTCAATGGAAAGCATCATCAATAGACTAGATCACTTGGAAGACAGAACTTCAGACAATGAAGACAAAATATTGAATCTTGAAAATAAAGTTACTCAAACAGAGAAGATGGTAAAAAATCATGAACAGAATCTCCAAGAACTATGGGATATCATGAAAAAAACAAATTTAAGAATTATCGGGATTGAGGAATGCACAGAGATACAAACCAAAGAAATGAACAACCTATTCAATGAAATAACATCAGAAAATTCCCCAGACCTACAGAATGAAATGCAAATTTAACTACAAGAGGCATACAGAACACCAAATGCACAAAATTACAGCAGATCCACACCAAGACACAGTATAATGAAAATGCCTAACATACAAAATAAAGATAGGATTTTAAAGGCTGTGAAAGAAAAGCATTGGATCACACATAGGGGGAAACCAATATGGATATCAGCATATTTCTCAGCCCAGACCCTAAAAGTTAGAAGGGCCTAGAACAATACATTTCAAGTTCTGAAAGAACATGGTTGCCAACCAAGAATCTTATATCCAGCAAAACTAACCTTCATATTTGAAAACAAAATAAAATCCTTCCATGACAAACAAAAGTTAAAGGAATTTACACATAGAAAGCCTGTGCTACAGAACATTCTCAGCAAGATACTCCATGAGGAAGAAACAAAAAACAACAATGTAAGTCAGAAAAAGGGAGGAACTACCCTAAAGGAAAAGTCAATCAATCAAAGGAGAAACCAAGTCAAGTTAAAAACCAAAACTAACTCAAAATGACTGGGAATACAAATCATATCTCAATAATAACCCTGAAGGTTGATGGCCAAAACTCATCAATCAAAAGACAAACACTAGGGCTGGGGATATAGCTCAGTTGTAGAGTGGTTTCCTCGCAAGCACAAGGCCCCAAGTTCAATCCCCAGCACCATAAAACAACAACAACAACAACAACAACAATAAAAAGAACAGAGGCAGATTGGATTAAAAAGAAAGACCCAACAATATGCTGCCTTCAAGAGACTCACCTCATAGAAAAGGACATTCACAGACTAAAAGTGAAAGGAGGGGAAAAAAACCTACAATGCACACAGACTTAGTAAAAGAGCCGGGGGTTCCATTCTTAGAGCAGATAAAGTGGACTTCAAGACAAAGTTAGTTAGAAGGGATAAAGAAGGTCACTTCATACTGCTTAGGGGAACCATAAATCAGGAAGACATAACAATCATAAATATTTAAATATTTATGCCCCAAACAACGATGCATGCATGTACATCAAACAAATGCTTCTCAATTCCAGGAATCAAATAAACCACAACACAATAATTCTGGGTGACTTTAACACACCCCTGCAACTATTGCATAGATCTTCCAAACAAAAACTAAGTAAAGAAACCATAGAACTCAATAACACAATCAATAACATAGACCTAAGAGACATATATAGAATACTGCATCGATCAACAAGCAAATACGCTTTCTCCTCAGCAACACATGGATCCTTCTCTAAAATAAACCACATTATGCCACAAAGCAGCCCTTAGTAAATGCAAAAAAATAGAGATACTACCTTGTATTCTATTGGATCATAATGGAATGAAATTAGAAATCAATGACAAAATAAAAAACAGAAACTACTCCAACACCTGGAGACTAAATAATATGCTATTGAATGAAGCATGGATAACAGAAAATATCAGGGAGGAGATAAAAAAATTCTTAGAGGTAAATGAGAATGACAATACAACATATCAAAATCTCTGGAACACTATGAAGGCAGTACTAAGAGGAAAATTCATTGCATTGAGCGCATTCAAGAAAAAAGAATAAAAGGTCAACAACTAAACAATCTAATATTACATCTCAAAGCCCTAGAAAAGGAAGAACAGAATAACACCAAAAGTAGTAGAGGACAGGAAATTACTAATATCAGAGCTGAAATCAATGAAATTGAAACAAAAGAAACAATTCAAAAAATTGACAAAACAAAAAGTTGGTTCTTTGAAAAAGTAAACAAAATAGATAAACCCTTAGCCACACTAACAAAGAGGAGAGAGAAAACTCAAATAACTAAAATTCATGATGAAAAAGGAAATATTACAACAGACACCACTGAAATACAAAACATAATTAGAAGTTACTTTGAAAATCTATACTCCAACAAAATAGAAAATCCCAAAGACATCCACACATTTCTAGAGACATATGATCCTCCCAAACTGAACCAGGAGGACATACACAATTTAAACAGATTAATTTCAAGCACCAAAATAGAAGAAGCCATCAAAAGCCTACCAACCAAGAAAAGCGCGGGAACAGACGGATTCTTCTCAGCTGAGCTCTACAAGACCTTCAAAGAAGAACTTATACCAATACTCCTGAAAGTATTTCATGAAATAGAAAAGAAGGGAACCCTTCCAAATTCATTCTATGAAGTTATTATCACTCTGATACCAAAACCAGACAAAGAAAACTTTAGACCAATATCTCTAACGAATATAGACGCAAAAATCCTTAACAAAATTCTGGCAAATCACTTATAAAAACATATTAAGAAGATAGTGCACCACAATCAAGTGGGGTTTATCCCAGGGATGCAAGTTGGTTCAACATCCAGAAATCAATAAATATAATTCATCACATCAATAGACTTAAAGTTAAGAATCATGACTATTTCAATAGATGCAGAGAAAGCATTTGACAAAATGCAACACCCCTTTCATGCTAGAAAAAATAGGGATGGTAAGAACGTACCTTAACTTTGTAAAGGTTATTCATGCTAAGCCCATGGCCAACATCATTCTTAATGGAGAAAAACTGAAAGCATTCCCTTTAAAAACTGGAACAAGAGAGGGATGCCTACTGTCAACACTTCTACTCAACATCATGCTTAAAATACTAACCAGAGCAATTAGACAGACCACAGAAATTAAAGGAATACGAATAGGTAAAGAAGAACTCAAGCTGTCACTATTTGCCAGTGACATGATTCTATATTTAGAGGATCAAAAAACTCCACCAGGAAACTTCTAGACCTAATTAATGAATTCAGTAAAATAGCAGGATATAAAATAAACACACATAAAGCTAATACATTTATATAAATAAGCGATGAATCATCTGAAAGAGAAATGAGGAAAACAATTCCATTTACAATAGCCTCAAAAAAAAAAACAAAAAAACTTGGGAATCAATCTAACAAAAGACGTGAAAGACCTCTACAATGAAAACTTCAGAACATTAAAGAAAGAAATTGAGGAAGATCTTAGAAGATGGAAAGATCTCCCGTGTTCTTTGATAGGCAGAATTAATATAGTCAAAATGGCCACACTTCCAAAGGCATTATACAGATTTAACACAATTTCAATTAAAATCCCAATGACAATCCTCATAGAAATTGAGAAAGCAATCATGAAATTCATCTGGAAGAACAAAAGACTCAGAAATGCCGAAGCAATCCTGGGCAGGAAGAACGATGCAGGAGGTATCACAATACCAGACCTTAAACTCTACTACAGAGCAAGAGTAACAAAAATGGCATGGTATTGGCACCAAAATAGACAGGTAGACCAATGGTACAGAAAAGAGGACACAGAGATAAACCCACATAAGTAGTTATCTCATACTGGACAAAGGTGCCAAAAACATGCAATGGAGAAATGACAGCCTCTTTAACAAATGGTGCTGGCAAAACTGGAAATGCATATGCAGTAAAATGAAATTAAATCCCCATCTCTCACCCTGTACAAAATTCAACTCAAAATGGATCAAGGATCTAGGAATTACACCTTAGACCCTTCACCAAACAGAAGAAAAAGTAGTCCCAAATCTTCATCATGTTGGCTTAGGACCAGACTTCCTTAACATGACCCCTAAAGCACAAAAGTAAAAGCAAGAATCAATAAATAGGACAGATTCAAACTGAAAAGCTTTTTCTCTTCAAAGGAAACAATCAATAATGTGAAAAGAGAGCCTACAGAGTGGGAAAAAATCTTTTCCACACACACTTCAGACAGAATTCTGATCTCCAAAATTTACAAAGAATTTTAAAAAAACACCAAAAATACAAAGAACCCAATCAATAAATGGGCTAAGAAACTGGGCAGACACTTCACAGAAGATATACAGGTGATCAACAAATATATGAAAAAGTGCTCATCATCTCTAGTAATTAGAGAAATGCAAGTTAAAACCACCCTAAGATTTCATCTAACTCCAATTAGAATGGCTATTATCAAGAACACAAGCAATTATAAGTGTTGCCATGGATGTGGGGAAAAAGGCACACTCATACATTGCTGGTGGAGTTGCAAATTGGTGCAGCCACTCTAGAATGCAGTATGAGATTCCTCAGAAAACTTGGAATGGACCCACCATTGGACCCAACTATCCCATGCCTTGGTTTATACCCAAAGGACTTAAAATCAGCATACTACAGTGATGCAGCCACATCAATGTTCATAGCTGCTCAATTCATGATAGCTAGATTGTGGAACCAACCTAGATGCCCTTCAATTGATAAATGGATAAAGAAACTGTGGTATATATACACAGTGGAATATTACTCAGTCATAAAGAATAAAATTATGGCATTTCCTGGTAAATGGGTGGAGCTGGAGAATATCATGCTAAATGAAATAAGCCAAGCCCAAAAACCCAAAGGCAGAATGTTTTCTCTGATAAGTGGATGATGATACATAAAGGGGGGTGGGGTGGCAGGCGACGACAAGAGAAGAGAGGAGGAACTTTGGATGGTGTAGAGGAAAATGGGACAGGAAGGGTGGGGGAAGGAAAGATAGTAGACTGAGACAGACAGTATTACCCTATGTATATGTAAGATTACATGAATCTTGTGAATCTATATTGTGTACATCCATAGAAATGAAAAGTTGTACCCCATTTGTGTACCCCCCCAAAAAATTAAAAATTAACAAAAAAAGAAACAGGATAACCATTCCACAGATTTCCCTAACATGTTAGTGATCTGTCAGTAAACACTAAACTATTTTCACAAAAAGACAGAACCTAAGTTAACCAGCATTTGGGATTTACAAATGTTTTTGTTTTATAAACATTTAAAACTTCAGAATTAACAATGAATTTTAAAAAGTGACGAAAGTAAATATCAAAATCTGCTTCAACATACACCAAGAATGTAGTAAATGAAAGTATAAAACAAAATCACTTTAATTGTGGTCATCAAGAAGGAAAGGAACTGAAAATTGGATCAGGCAGAACAGACTTGGTCCCTATGCACACCTGCCCAATGGAATTCAAGGGCACAAAATTATCATCAGTTCCCATGAAACAACTTAGAGTAAGTAAAACCCAAGGGTATGAAACTTAAAGAAGAAACAGACTCTAGGGAGCTCTTGTTTAATAAAACGTCCTGCAAAACCACACATTTCTCCCTTTAGCAGATATTTTGTGGAATGGTAACATTATAAAACCCCTAATTACTATTTTGAACAACAAAAGTACATCTGAATACATTTTATTGACAAACACGGCACGAAAGAACTAAATTTTCACACTAATTTTACCTTCAAATAATGCAGTTTTAAATTGCCAGTGTTTATAGGTCCTGAAAAATTTTTTATAAAGGTACTTTTAGAAAATACTTCCCTTTCTCATAAATAGCAGATGTTAAAATTCTGACTTAGAGTCACTTAAATGGTAATCATGAGCAACTTCTTTAACTTCAGAAAAAAAAGTTCAGGAGTAAGTGAACCTTTTTCCTATTACAGATAATGAATTTAACAAGAAGGATTACAAAGCCCAAGTGCCACTAACTACAACTGTCTTTACTTCATCTTCAAAAGTCACTAGGCATACAAAACAAATGTGCAAATCACAGTTCAAGAATCTCAATCAGCATAAAACAAATACTATAAGCTCATTTATTAATTCCAGATAATGGATCTCCATTACCACAAGGTTCCCGGGAAAAAAAAAAACAAAAAACAATTTTCCTTTGATCCATTCATCTGAAGGCAGGTAAAAATTCTTGAATCTTATTCACTGGCTCTGCCATATACAAAATGAAAAGACCAAACTGGTCGCAATGGCACACACCTATAGGCCCAGCGATTTGGGTGGCTGAGGTTCAAAAGTTTGAGGCCAGCCTTAGCAACTTAGCAAGGCCCTCAGTAACTTGGTGAGACCCTATCTCAACATAAAAAGTAAAAAGGGCTGGGGATATGGCTCAGTGGTAAAGCATCTACAGGATCAATCTCTAGTACCACAAAATAAAAATAAAAATAAATGAAGGCAGTTCACCAAAGAGAAAACTTTTATATTAAAAAAAAAAGAGGCCAAGGAAAATTACAAATACATGCCCCAGCCGAAATAGGCAGCCACAGTACAACTTCAGTTGACTGTCTTTATAAGGACAGGTAAAGCAGCTACTGTCAGATCTGATTTTCAGCTTTACATTTTTGTAAAGGCAATATACTAGCCAAACAAGTTTCAGCCTTCATGTGGCACACACTCTGCTTACTAAATCTGTTTATCTACTAATTGGCTACTGTTCACTTCCAAATTGTTTCTGACAATGTTTTCAAGTGTCTCTCAATAGGTAGCTTCCTTTTCAGGTAAAAGAGAAATAAGGTATCTTTTATATCATTTTGAATGACACTAGAAAAGCAAAGAACACAATTACCCTCTGTAACAATTTTCTTAGCATATTGTGATCATCAGACTAAAAGATATGAAAATCATAGGTCTTTGACCAAAATATTTTACAAATTGGACATATGCAGAATCCACCTTCACTTCAAACTTCCAAATTATCAAAGGAGGGGGGCACTGGGGATTGAACGTAGGGGCACTTAATCACTGCATTACATTCCTTGTGTGTGTGTGTGTGTGTGTGTGTGTGTGTAAAACAGGGTTTTGCTAAATTGTTGCAGGTTTTTGAGGCTGGCCTTGATCTGAGATCTTCCTGACTCAGCCTCCAGTCGCTGAGACTACAGGCTTGCTTACAGGTGTGCACTATTGTGCCTGGTTTCAGATTACCAAAAATTTTAAGGTGGAAAAAGACAGAAACTGAGCTATAAAAGCAAACAATAAAGTGTTTTTCTCTGACCACGTCTACCCATTAGAATAATGAATACGCATTTAAACCTGAAATCAGACCTGTATTTCTGAAATAAAGACAGAATCTATTAGTACACACTGATATAAACGAGGATGATTACATAAGAAAACTTCAGAATATCAACAACAACAAAAGAAACATCAAAACAGTCTTCCCAAATGGATTGGTCTTTTATCAGTAAGATGAAGCAAATATCTGGACAGTGGTTTTAATTATCTATGAATAAAACCTTAAATCAAATGGCTGCATTTGTTTGCTGGGGGGATTCTGAACTACATGTGCTACCACACTAGCATATAAGCCCCTTGCGATATTAAAATACCAAAATGAGAATATAAATTCCTGCTTAGCCACAAAGAAAATAATGAATTCCCAGTTACCCAAGTTGATGTGGGTCCGGACAGGAGACTAAAATACAACATAATCAAAAACCTCTTAGGTTAAATAGTATTTTTGATTTTAGCAAATGTGGAATCTCTGATCTGCAAAGTGATGAACATTAAAAGAGCATTTCAAAAATTATATATTTACTCTACCTATATAAAAATGAATATATGATATTTACTCTATCTAGATTGCTTCTATCTCCACTATTTAAGTAGATTATAATATAGCTGCCAAAATTTTGGTTATCCTATTCTTCTCATAGGCTATTGCTGTACCAACCTAGAGACACTGAAATAATGTGATTTCCCTTCTCCAGGGCAAAAGGAAATGCTTATCAGTTCCTATTTTGAATGTAACTTGGGAAAATACAGTATTTAGCCATACTGAGTAGCAAGATTAGACAGGTAACAAGACCAATAAGAATTTGTGCACAAAATATGCTTCAGATAACCTGGTATAGATGAAATCCATACATCAATACAGCTTATAGTTGTATTGGGGAGAGATCACAGACAAGAATATTAATTGGAACACCAACAGTAAATTGAATAAATCCATGGGATTCCATGCCCAATTCTTTATTATTATTTTTTTTTTGAACCAGGGATTGAACTCAGGGACACTCGGCCACTGAACCACATCCCCAGTCCTATTTTGTATTTTGTTTAGAGACAGGGTCTCACTGAGTTGCTTAGTGCCTCACTGAGTTGCTGAGGCTGGCTTTGAACTCGCGATCCTCCTGACTCAGCCTCCCAAGTCGCTTGAATTACAGGCGTGCGCCACCACGCCCGGCTCCAATTCTTTATTAAACCCAGTAAACAGTAGGATCAGAATTCCACTAAAGGTAATTCAGGGGTGGAGCCACTGAACAAGTGGTAGAAAATGAAAAAAGAATCTTTTATTTCATTTCCATTAACAACCAAGTATGTCTTACATTACTGCCATTTTCTTTTCTTGTCTTCTTTATATACAGTAGCTGCCTACTATAGCAAAATGAATGCCACAATCTATTCCAACAATCTTCAATCCTTTACAAGGATCTGAATCAATGCTACCTTAAAACTTAATTTTCTCCAAGGTTTATATATATGGATCAGACAAATAAAATTATGTACTATTTAAAGTACCTCTTGGTATGAGTTCTTAATACAGTAAATCATGTAATACTAGATTTATTTTATTCAATAATAAACCATCTTTAAAATGTATTTTTCAGTGTTTATGATTTATTTTAGGTACAAATGTATATTATTTTTACCATTAACTAACCTATGATACTAATTTTTCTGTACATACACACATTCATCAGAATATTTAATTTCTTCTCTACTAACTCTTCAGATTGCTATACTACAAAACCAGAAACAACAAAAGCAAAGACAAAAAAAAAATCAGGAAAATTCTAACATATGCAAATGTTTCATAAAACATTTCATGAAACTAAAACTGAACCAAACTGAAAGTTTGAATATACAAAGCTTCTTTAAGAAATTATTACTAAATAGTACAGAAGAATCATTTTTCCTAAGTAAACAATTTCTGGAGATGTGAAAAAATACAAAATGCCTTGATATACATAACAATTAACATTCATACTAGCCAACTTTCAATATTTCAGTGGCCAGACCCATAAAAAATATATTTAAAGATTAAGAGACAGAAATTAGGAAAAGTTCTAGGAAAAATCCTTTGTAAAAGTATATCTAATTCAGTAATATTCAAAAGTGTTTAGATTCTGAAAAAATTAAAACCCAATAGCACTTGCTTTGAAAAGCTAAAGATTAATAGGTAGCTAATTCCAAATTATGTACTATTTGAAAACACCACTAGATGACAACCTTGTTTGACAAGTAAAATATTATCATACTCTACTGTTGGAAGTTAAAACCTCAAAGATGTACAAAACTAGTTTAAAGGTTTTAGACACGTGTTTTGTTGTGGTGGTTGGGAATAGGAATAATGAAGAAAATGGACCATTATAATTATTAGACTTGTGTTTGACAAAAAAATAGAAGTCAGAGTTTAAAAAAAAAAAAAAAACTAATTTAGTAACATTCAACAGATACCTTCCCAAAAGGTGAAAAGAAAAAAGGAGGAAAATCAAAATACAATGTTCTCTCCTATTCTTTCCTGCATTCATCCTTTGGAAACACAGGGATAACAAACAGGGACAAAACTTATATTATTTTAATCATTGCTTTTCTCTGACACCTAATAAGCAGACAGTTTTAAGATTAAAAAAAAAATAAAGATGACATAACAATAAATCACAAACTTAAACTTTTTCTGACATATATTCAAAATATGAAAGTATTCTTCCCAGACATATATTAACTCATGAGGATGTTAACCTGAAATGCTTATTTGGTATAAAAAAAATTCTAACAGCTGAACAAATAACCTCTAAATCCTTTCTTTGATATTTCCTAATTGATCTTTTATAAAATATAATAGGAATAGTAACATAACTGTTATTCATTTTTGCAAACCAAGCATCTATGAGAATTTAAAAGTATAAATTAAAACATGGATATTTTTACTTTCATTGGGGTTAATATTTATGCTTTTCCTCAAATTCATTATTTTCACACTTTAATTCAGAAGCAGAGCTGGTTATTTTTTAATAAATTAGTAAGATGTAAGATTACTTGATATTTCCATCTCCTTTTCCTCAGCAAATAAATAATAGCTATAAAATTACACTTCAGATCAAAAGGCTCACTTGAAACCTCATGCACAATATACACAGTAAAATGTTATCACACTATTGCTGAAAGCTAAGACCCCAAAGATGTACCAAACTAGTTGAAAGTTTTCTAACATTTGCTCTGTTGTGGTGGTGGTTGGGAAGTACAGATAATGAAGAAATAGACTATTATAATTTTGAATGTATAGTGCATATTGCACAAGGTACACTGCACACGGCACACTGAGTACATTACAGCATTAGCAACTACAGAGTCCATGCCCACAACACCCCAGTTAAGGCCTTCCAGGATTAACTCCAAGGAGACTGCACACTGAATTATGACTACATAAGAAATGCTACTTAGAAATGTTAAGATATCATAAAAATTGGAAGGCATTTTTATGAATAGCTTTGAGTGTCTTTCATCTGATCTATATAAAGTGAGAGAGGAAGAGATGAAAATCTCAGCCATAACCTTTAATACAAGTTGGGATCTTAGTCAATTCATTTCATCTTTCTGCATCTCAGTTTTCCCCCCATAAAAAGAAAATGGCAATGATACTGAAAATACTGATCTATAGTATTGTGCTAAAAATAAATCAAACAGTGTGAAATAACTAGCATATATTTGGTTGAGCAGATGTTGAATATTAACTTTCTTCCTTCTAAACGCTATTCTTTTTATTCTAGAAAGTATTCAAAATATAGTTATACCCCAAAATTCTACACTCTATAATGAAAAAGTCTGCCTAACAATGAAGAGAATTTCTTCATATGCTAAAAAAATAGTCAAAAGTGTATATGCTTCCTTATGAATAAGCCTAAAATATATATTTCTAATGGGCTACTCACATGGAGTTCACTGTGCACTCAAAAAAACCATCAGCTAGATGGAAAGAATAGTATTACTTAATTTATTCAAATCTTTTAATTGTACGTGTGTGGACAGACATTACATAGTTTTTAATAAGAAAAAATAAGTTATTCCATTATACCATGCAACTGCTTCTGCCCTGAACAAAATCTCCAATGAAAAATAAACTGTCATCATTTTTACCTGCCATTTTGTCAAGATTTAAAACAATAAGGTAGGGACAAAGATGGTGAAGTAGAGGAAGTCTGCACTTTCCTAGTTCAGCATTGAAGCAGCAGGAAAACTATCTCAGCAAGGTGGGTTACAGGGAATTCAGTGAAATCCAATAATGAACAAATACTCAGAAACACCCAGAAATTCTGGGGTTTCAAAGAAAGCACAAGAAAGAGTACACTGGCACCAAACTAGTGGTGGTGGCAGTGGAGCTGGGTCACCAAAGGAGAGGGACAACACAAGGGGAAAGAGAGAAACACAATAGATAAACTTAGCACAGAAACACCTGCAGAATAGTAAGGCAGTCTGAACTTAGCTGATTCTGAGGCTGCACAGTGAACTGGTATCTAAAGAGTGTTTAGTGTTTCTTGTAAGAGAGCTGAGGTGTGGAGCCATCTTAGGGAAGTCACTCCAGAGCTTGCAGCTGTAGGAACCCGGGAGATTTTAGCAAACACTGCCACACTGTTCTAGCAGACACCTACCATGTGGACCAAGATGCAACTGGTGGAATGCAATTTAAACAGGCACAGAGAAGATTATATCCAGGGGAATTCAGGTCAGATATATAGAAGAGCATGCAACATGCTTCCCCTTTGATTTTGGAGGCTTTTGGAACCAGATGAAGAGGGTGGGGAAGCCAAACAGTTGGGTTTGCTTACACTGGGGGACTGAGTCTTGCAAGGTTGTAGTGGTCACAGTTAGAGTATGTGAAACCAGCAGTGCCCTCTCTAGCGAACATGGTTGGTTACCCCACCCTAGAATAGAGGCATTTCGGAAGGCTCCTGAGATGCAGATTCCCAGCAGAGATGGGCATTCACCCAATCCTAGGCTCGTACTGATCTAACCTCTCCAAAGTAGATACTCAACCAAGGTGAAGAAGAGCTAGACTCCAGCTTGGGGAACTTCCCATTTAGAACTCTGCACCAACTCTGCCCTGGGAGTGCAATAATCTAGTTTTGTCTGAACAACAGTACAATAAACAGTACTTCTCATTCCATTCTACATTGTACTGGTAAACAGAGAAGCAGAGTCATTCCAGTCAGCTTCAGTCCCAGGCCACTCCAGTCAGCAACCTGGTGATCAACACAAAAGGAAGAAGGGCTTACTAATCCAAAACCTTGCTCTTTCTCAGGGTTGCACAGCCCAAGAGGAAACAGAAGGAAGGGCATTCTGGCATAAGTAGTGAATACTCATCCATCCTTGTCCAGTTTTGACCACCTCAGCAGAGGCAAGTCTTTCATTTTTGTTATTATATTTGCTGATTGGCTCACATGTATACATAGATAAACAATGTTTCTTCTTTTTATCATTTTTTTTCCTTTTACTATCTCCACCTTTCTGTGAGAGTTAGTGACACTATTATGCCCACCCTCCTTTGGGTTACTCTTTCCTTTTTTCCTCTAGCAGACAAATTGTCCTATGCTCTCTCCCTCTTTCTCTCTCTCCCTCCTCTCTCTTTCTTTTTTATCAGTTTATCTTCCTTGATGGCCTTCATTTTCATACCACTTTCTCTCCTTTATTCTTCTGAATATTCTAACCTTTTCTTGCCTTCCTTTCCCTTTCCTTTTTTCTTAATGAAGAGTATTTTTTACCACCTCTTAAAACTATGTAATTTATATAATTTCTGTCCCACCATTCATGTTGTTGTGGTTACGAGTAATGTGGATGTTGCAGCTGACACCTGGTGTTTAATGATATATCTAGTTCATGGCTATTTCTTGATGCTGTTGTTAATTTCTGACCCCAAAATTCCTGCTTTTGTAATTATTAGCGTCACAGATGTACAGTTGGCACCTGGTGTTTATTTTAATGCAGTATATTGTTCACTAGTGTTATTGTTTATTTCCCCCTTTTCTGCAACATGCTAAGATCTAGTGTGACAATTAAAAGTTCATGGGGATCGGCAGTAGCACAAGCCTGTAATCACAGTGGCTTTGGAGGCTGAGGCAGGAAGATTCACGTTCAATGCCAGCCTGATCAACTTAGTGAGGCCCTAAGTAACTTAGTGAGATCCTGTCTCTAAATAAAAAATAAATAAATAAAAAGGGTTGGGGAGGTGGCTCAGTGGTTAAGCACCCCTGCATTCAATTACTGATACCAAAGAAAAAAAAAAGTCAGACTCAGAAACTGAATGGTCACATGTTTTCTCTAATATGTGGAAGCTAAAGGGAAAGACAGGACATCACAAAAACACAGGGGAAATCAATACTATTGAAGAAGTTTAACAGGCAGAGTAGAGGAATGGGAAAGGGGAGGCAATGCAGAATGAGTTCCTAAAAACTCATGTTTGTGTATATATAAATATAGCAAAGGGAATTTCACTTTGATGTATAAGTAAAAAGAACCAATTAAAAATAAAAAATTAAGAAAAAGAAGCTTGGTAGAATAAAGGAAGGGAATGTGGGAGAGAGATGGGGGGGTTGATAATTGAATTGAAATTGAATTCCATTTCTGTCAGGATAAACCCAATTACTACATATAACCATAATGCTCTAATTAAAAAAAAAGTCAGATGAAAAATACAAAAGAATGATTATTTAAAAAATTGATCAGTTCCAAGAGAACACAGAAAAACAACTGAAAGAATCAAGGAAGTCAGTACAAGATATGAATTCAGAGTTTAATGAGGTGTAGAACCTTGAATGCTCAATAATACCGAAAAACCAAATACATACACACACACACACACACACACACACACACACACATATGTATATGAATAAAATCAGAATTCATAGGAACTCTGGGACAGCATTAAATGACAAAACTTGACTCACAGGCATTGAGGAAGAAAGCTAATGGATCGATATCCTATTCTATGAAATGATAGCAGAAAAATTTCCAACTTTGGGAATAAGATGGACATCTAGATACTAAAAGCATTTAGGACCCCAGATAGAAAAGACCAGAATAGAACCACTACACCAACATATTATAATTAAAACACACACACAAAATGCAGATCATGGAAGGAATTTTAAAAGCTATAAGAGAGAAATACCAGGTCACATTTAGAGGAAACTAAAACAAAATAATATCACATTTCTCAGCAGAAATCCTAAAGTTCAGGAGAGCCAGGAATGTTATATTTCAAGCCCTGAAAGAACATAACTGCCTATCAAGATTGCTATATCTCGGGGCTGGGGTTGTGGCTCAGTGATAGAGCAATTGGCCTGGCAAGCATGAGGCACTGGGTTCAATTCTCAGCACCACATGTAAGTAAATGAAATAAAAAGTCTATCAAAAACCAAAAAAAAAAAAAAAAATTTTTTTAAAAAGAAAGATTGCTATATCTGACAAAGGTATTCTTGAGAACCAAATAGGAAATAAAACCCTTTAAAGATAAGCACAAATTAATGGAATTCATGACTACTAAGCCAGCATTGCAGTAGATTCTTAAAGGAACCCCAAACACAAAAGAAAAAGAAAAAAACAAATAAAAGAGCTCAGGTAAGAATAAGTATCATGAGAAGAGCAAATCAGCAAATGGGATTAGGATCAAAACAAACACTAGAAATAATTAAAATGACAAGAATTTACACATACCTCTCTATAATAACACTAAATGTTTATAATCTCAATTCTCCAAATAAGACACTGAATGGCAGATTGGTTTTTAAAACAAGGCAATTATTTGTTGCCTTCAAGAAACATACGTCATAGGTAAAGATAGACACAGGCTGAAAAATGCTTTCGGGTTCCACACAACTGGAACCCAAAAGCAAGAAGGAGTAGCTACTCTCATATCTGACAAAGCAGACTTGAAGTTGAAATTATAAGAGATAGAAAAGTTCACTAAATATTGACAAATGGAACAATCTACCAAGACATAACAAAAATACTTATGTCCCCAATATCAGTATGCCTAAAACAAACAAACATTCTCGACATAAAGGGTCAGATAGGTCCCAATACATCTCTTTCACTAACAGGTCTTTCTGACATAAAATCAACCAAAAACATCACAGAATTAAATATACTATAAAACAAATGAACTTAACAAATATATTTTACCCAAGAACAGTCAAATACACATTTTTTAATCTACTCATGGAACTGTCCCCAAAATATACCATATTCTCCAAATAAACTAAATTTTAGACCACAAAGTCTTAGCCAATAAAAAAAAATTAAAAAACATAATGTGCCCATTAGAATTCAACAGCAAGAAAAACAAGGTTAACTATAAAGATAAATGACAACTGAACAATATACTTTTGAATGAGTTCATCATCAAAAAAATCAAAGGAGAAATAAAAAATTCTTCATTTAAGAACAGAATTACAACACACCAAAATCTCTAGAACAAAGTGAAGGTAGATTTAAGAGGAAAATTTACAGTTTTAAGTGCCTACATTACAAAAATAACAAGAAATCAGAAAGATCCCAAACAACCTGATGGTACACACCTCAAGGTCTTAGAAAAACAAGAATGAACCACCAAAACCAGAAGAAGGAAAAAACTAAAATGAATAAACAAATGGAGAACAAAAGAACAATAAAAAGAACAATGAAACCAAAGGACTTGCTCTCTGAGAAGAGAGAACCTTAACCAAACTAACTGAAAGAGAGAAGACTCATATTGATAAAATCAGAGAAGAAAATAGAGATATTGCAACAGACATTACTGAAATCCAGAGAATCAAGAACTATTTTGAAAACTTACACTCCAATGAATTTGACATTCTAGAAGAAATGCAAGTTTAGAATCATATGCTCTACCAAAATTGAACCAAGAGAATACAGACAACCAAAACAGAGCAATGAAATTTAAGTGATAATGAAAAGAATTCTGACAAAGAAATACCCAGAACCATATGGATTCACAGCTGAATTCTAACAGATCATTAAAGAAGAATTAGTGCCAATGCCACTCATATTTCATTTCCATGAAATGTTTCCAAACTCATTCTACAAAGCCTAAATAGCCCTGAGACCAAAACTAGGTAAGGATACTACAAGGAATGAAAACTCAGACCAATATCCTTGATGAAACTAGATGCACATCCTTAATATTTAAATATTACAAATAAAATTCAACAACCCATTCAGAAGACTGTACTTCATGATTAAGTTGCTTTCAATCTAGAGATGCAAGGATGGGTCAATATACACAAATCAATCACTGCAATGCATCATATACATAGAATCAAGGAAAAAAAATCACAATAGATACAGAAAAACCTATGACAGCATGAAAAAACCCTAAAGAAAATAGGGATAGAAGAAACTTATGTTAACATTGTAAAGTCTATATGTGACAAAGTCAATATCAAACCAAATGAAGACAAACTGAAAGCCTTTCCCCCCCAAATCAGGAACAAGACAAAGATGTCCACTTTCACCAATCCCATTCAATACAGTTGGTATGGTTTGGATAACAGGTGGCCCCTGCAAGTTCTTGTGTTCATGCAGTAGTATTCCAATATGAAATGTTTAGATTATGAGCTATAACCTATGCCAGTCTATCCTAGCTTGAATGGATTAACTGAGAAGTTAACTGTAGGCAGGTGTGGGCATAGCTGGAGGAGGCAGATCACTGGGAACATGCCTTAAAAGGGTTCATTTTCCCTGTGGCCCCTTTCCTTTATTCTTTCTGCTTCCTGGTCACCATGTGGATATTACTGCTCCTGTTCCACCAACTTTAACCATCACGTTTGCCTCATGTTGGACCCACAGCAATGGAATTGGCTGATCACGAAGTAAACCTATAAAACCATCAGCCATAATCTTTTCCCCCTCTAAGTTATTCTCATCAGGTATTTTGATCACAGTGACAAAAAGCTAACACAGAATGTGGTACTAAGAAGCAGGGTTTTGACTGTTACTAACAAGTCAATGTGGTTCAGAAGCCTTTGGGAGTGATTTGCAGGAGGTGTTTGGAAAAGTGTAGAAATGCAGAGTAGAAAAGGCTTAGAATGTTGTGAGCAGAGATTAATGGATGATTCTGGAGGGAACTCAGAAGACAACAGAAACACCATTCATAACTACTAATCTATATTTTAAATAAACACTACATTCACAATACTTAAGTTTTACTGTTAAGGTAATACTTTAATCCATTGATACCTGTAGTGCAACTTAATTTACAAAAGAAAAAATGCAAATAATTAGCACCCCAGAGAAATATCTTTCTAAACATTTTAAAATTCAAATTAAAGTCTGAAAAATACAAGATAACCCATCACATACTAAAAAGTATGAAGTAGAAATCTAAAGCATAAAAATGTTCTGCTAAAAAGACAAATGAAAATGCAATTTACAAATTGCAAAATACAGAAACAAATAACAAAATGAAAATACAAACTAAGAAGTGTTCTGAACCTCACTCATCATGGTCAGCTAGAACATAACAATATTTTCTCATCAGTAAAATAAAAAGGATTTTGCCCATGCAATAGCTTCATGTCACAATGATCAGGAGATACATTCAAAAGAACCTTGTTCATTGATACTCAGAGGACTTTAATTATTTCAAATTAAGAGTAGACACAGTCAATACTATAACTCAAATGTACAAAAGTTATAGGATTTAAGGATATTTTAAGGACAAATTAAAAGAAATCTTTCAAGAGAAAGGTATTCATTGGGTTTTTTTTTTAAATATACACAGTATTTTTATTGTTTTACCTGGATACATTGGTTCAAATAAAATAACCTATTATTCCCCAAGACGACAGATTTTTCTTGAAATTTTTATATAAAGAAAGTTATATAAATTTGAATTAAAATTTTTTAAATAAATTTCACAGCAGTACTTTCCAAGGCTACAATTTTAAGGTCCCAAATATGATAAGCTTTATCTTTGAGAATGCAACAAGCTTTCTTTTCTTTTTTTTTTATTTTTATTATTTTTATTTTTACAGACTTCATTTTGATTCATTGTACACATATGGGGTACAAATTCTTATTTCTATGGTTGTGCATGATGTTCATTCATATCATTATTACTAATTATTAATTTCATGTATTTAAGAGTGAAAACATATAAAATCAGAAATATTAAGAAGAAAAGCTGAGCACAGAGGTGCTCTCCTATAATCCCACCTACTGGGGAGGCTGAGACAGAAGGATGTCAAGTTCGAGACCCATCTCATCAACTTAGCAGAAGAGTCTCAAAAGAAAAAAAAAAAAAAGTGCTAGAGTTGTTGATCAATGATAAAGTACACCTAGTTTCAATTCCCAGTACTAGAGAGGGGGAAGGCACATAGAGATTTACAATGCCACAAAATACCATCAATCTCCATTGAACAACAAAAACAAACTAGGTAAAGTGTAAAATCAGGTTATTTAAGCATATCAGAGAGCTGAGAACAAAAAAGAAACATATGAACTGAACTCTAGGAAATGATGGGTTCCTTACAGGAGAAAAGAGACAGCTGTTCCACTGCATTCAAAGGAAGGGTCATCTAACACGAAGTAAGGAAGGAAAAAAATCAGCCCAACATAGAACATTTTTCACAGCCACATGTAGTCGGGTTTGACAGAATAGAATCCCATGGAATTATAGCAGCAAGCAAGTGGCTGCAACTACTTGCCAACTCCCACCAGGTACTCAGGTGCTGTATGACAAAAACTGACAATAAGACACACACGGAAAGAGACACAGAAACAGACAAAAATTCCTTAGAAGTACTCTAGTCTTTCGCTACACAAAGCCAAGTACAGAGCAAAAGGATCAAAGAAGTATGCTTTGGGCATGTCAAGTTTTCAGCTACAAATGACTATGACAGAACTTGTCTCTCCATTCTCCACATTTCTGCATTTCCAGGTACTCCAAGCTTACCAAAAACACTGGAAGACTGAAAAACTGTTCCACGCACTGTAGGATTTCAGCAACCAAGAATTGATCTCACAGAAGGAATACATGGTAAACAGAAAAAAGATGGAGAATTTCAAAAGACAGAAAAGTTTAAAAATAGAAATTCCAAAATGAAACATATAATAGCAGAATTTAAAGAGTTCAACAGATAGGCTTTATATGTAGCAGATAAAATACAAAAGAGTGAACTTGAATATATGTAAAAAAGAAAGTGGAAAATTAACATAAAATCCAATATAACAAAGCTAAAAGTAGTTTCATTAGATTCAAAGGATAAGTAGAGAAAATGGGGCAGAAGAAACAAAAAGATAATGCCTGCATAATTTCCAGTATTGATGAAAGACACCAACCCAAAGATGTACTCAACAAACATATTGCATAAATACAGATAAAAACTATAGTAAGGCACGTCATCATCACACCTCTTGGGAAAATTAATAAAACACAAATCTTATAGCAATGAAAGAATAAAGACACATTGCATACTGAGGAAAAACAAAAAATTTTACTAACCTCTCATCAGATAATTCATTTTTGAAGAAAGTGAAATGTCTACAAAGTATAATAAGTAGAAAATAATCAACCTACAAATATATAACCAGAGAAAATATCCTTCAAAAAACAAAAATGAAGTAAAGAGATTCTTAGATTAAAAGCTGGGTTTATCACTAGCAGATTCACAGTACAAGAAATGTTGAAAAAAAATTATTCAGTTGTAACAAAATGATACAAGATGAAACTAGAGCTGGGGGAAAGAATTAAAAGCATCTGAAAGAGGAAGTATGTAAATAAACAGAAAATCTTGTTTAAAAAAAAAAAAGTAAAAGCCAGAGTAATCTTTGTAAAAATAGCAAATCCAATCTTTTCAGGGCACTTATAGCACTGATTAAAAACTTTCAACAAACACTGGACCTGAATGGTTCCCAAGGTATCCCATCAAGTCATCCATTTGATGCCTTGGCCATTTGAGGAAAGCAAGCAATTTTTACATATGCCTCTCAATTTGATATATAAATTTTATATACATACATGCAAATTTCATTAAAAGACTATAGATTATTTAAAGCAAAATAAAAAACACTGTTCACTTATTATATAAGTACATATACTATATAAGAAAAATATATAAATTTTTTTTGGTACTGGGGATTGAACCCAGGGGCACTCCACCACTGAGCCACATCCCCAGCCCTATTTTGTATTTTATTTAAAGACAGGGTCTCACTGAGTTCCTTAGCGCCTCGCTAAATTGCTGAGGCTGGCTTTGAACTCGAGATCCTCCTGCCTCAGAGGGCTCCCAAGTGCTGGAATCACAGGCATGTGCCACTGCGCCCAGCAAGAAAAATATTTTTAAAAAAGAATAGCAGGACAATGGGAAAACGAAAATAAATTATATTGCTGTAAAATTTTATATTGTTCATGAAGTATCATTATTTGAAGGTACACCATTATAACAAAAATTTATGATACATTCCCTAGAAGAACCATTAAAAAAAAAAGGAGGTACATCTAAAGTTAACAGAAAAATACAATACTAAAAATAAAATACAGTATATAAAATGCAATACTAAAAAACACATGCTTCGTCAAAAATATACAAAAGGAGGCGAAAAGAATAGGATAATGAAAAAATACTGACATCAGAAATGAAAACAGGTCCTACCAATAATCATATTTAATAATGAACTAAACATTCTAGACTTTCAACTACTAAAAATAGGAAGTGGGGGGAAAAATTGAGATAAGTACTCTGAGATACTCAAGCAAGTTACCACAGCCTTAAGGTTCTCTCAGAAGAACTGGGAAAATTCCAGGCCTTCAAAGCAGGCTAGAGAGAAGCAGCAGGGTCAAATTTCCCTCTAGAATAGTGTTATGAACAGGATGTTTGTGTTTTCCCAAAATTCATATGTTGAAACTCTAATCCCTAATGTGATGGCATTTGTAGATGGGGCTTTTGGGAGGTAATTAGATCATGATAGTGGAGCCCTCATGAAGGCATCAGTGCCATCAGACACACAGGACTCCCTTCCTTCTTTTTCTCTCTAATCTCTGTCATATGGGGATACAGCATGGTGTTCATTTACAACCCAGGAAGAGGGATATCACCAGGTACTAAATCTGCAATCACCTTGTTCTTGTATCCCAGCCTGTAGCACCATGAGAAATAAATTTGTGTTATTTTATGTGTGTGTGTGTGTGTGTGTGTGTGTGTGTGTGTATATGGTATTTTTGTTACAGAGCCTGAACTAAGACAAATAGTTATTCCTATTTGCCTTCACATCAGCCATGTATGAGAGTGTCTGACTCATCACAACCTTGCCAACCATGTTTATATATATATATATATATATATAGAGAGAGAGAGAGAGAGAGAGAGAGAGATAAATAGATACACATATATTCTAAATATTAACACCCTTGTAGGTGAAAGAAAATTTCGGTGTCAAACTTCAAACTTCCTTAGTTTAAAAAAAAAAAAATTCGCCGGGTGTGTTGGCGCACGCCTGTAATCCCAGCACTTGGGAGGCTGAGGCAGGAGGATCGCGAGTTCAATGCCAGCCTCAGCAACTCAGGGAGGCCCTAAGCAACTCAGTGATACCCTGTCTCTAAATAAAATACAAAATAGGGCTGGGGATGTGGCTCAGTGGTTGAGTGCCCCTGGGTTCAATCCCCAGTACCAAAAAAAAAAAAAAAAAAGAAAGAAAGAAAAAATTCCTGCAGCTCTTTAGAAATCGAGACCTACACTTCTTATCTTCCTTTAAAAATCTTTATACTTAGAGATAACTTATTTACTGAAGGGAGCCAATACTGGCTTTTATTTGCTATAACTCAATATGATGCTACATTAAATCTTAAATCACTATTTCTTTTTTTTTCTTTTTTTTTTTATTGCGGTGCTGGCAATTGAACCCAGGGCCTTGTGCTTGTGAGGCGAGCACTCCACCAACTGAGTTATGTCCCCAGTCCTCAATCATTATTTTATCAACTTACAAAGCACAAGTTTTGAGGCATTTTATGAAAATGACATTAAAACATAACTAGCTCGTTTTACTTAGCATGATAATCTCCAATTCCATCCATTTGTCTGCAAATGCCATATTATTCTTCTTTATGGCTGAGTAGTATTCATTCATATATATATATATATATACATATATATGTATGTATATATGTGTATATATATATATATATCACCGC
Organism: Glaucomys volans; assembly: GCA_020662805.1. NCBI lineage: Eukaryota > Metazoa > Chordata > Mammalia > Rodentia > Sciuridae > Glaucomys > Glaucomys volans. The sequence goes on along the minus strand of JAJEJO010054235.1, from coordinate 49,970 downwards.
TTCTTTATCCACTCATCTGTTGAAGGGCATCTAGGTTGATTCCACAGTCTAGCTATTATGAATTGAGCTGCTAAAAACATTGATGTGGCTGTGTTACTGTAGTATGCTAATTTTAAGTCCTTTGGGTATAAACCAAAGAGTGGGATAACTGGGTCAAAAGGTGGGTCCATTCCAAGTTTTCTGAGGAATCTCCACACTGCTTTCCAAAGTGGCTGAACCAATTTGCAACTCCATCATGCACAACCATAGAAATGAAAATTTGTACCCCATATGTGTACAATGAATCAAAATGAAGTCTGTAAAAATAAAAAAAAAATTAAAAAAATAACTAGCTCTAGCACTAATAGAACATCAACCTCAACTAATTTTATTTTTAAACAGCGACTGGGGGAACTAAGAACACTGAAAGCCAACCGAGTTCTTCCTTCACTTTCCCTTAAGAAAAATTCAATGATGAAGTTTATCTCTCAAGATAATTTTTCTTTAAATCATCTTAATCTCTTAACTCATCATCTGTTCGTTTCTTTGGTTTTGTTTTGTGGGGGTGGTGATCAAAACCTGAGCTTCTGCACTGCTAGTAGGCAAGCTCTATAACACTGAGTTACTTCTCAGCCCTTCTTAATTCATGCTTAAAGTAAAAGCCAACGGGACATGGAGGCACATGCCTGTAATCCCAGCAATTTGGGAGGCTGAGGCAAGAGGATTGCAAGTTCAAGGCCAGCCTGAGCAACTCAGCAAGGCCCTTAGCAACTTAGTGAGACCCTCTATCAAATTTAAAAATTTTAAAAAGGTCTAGGGATGTGGCTCAATGGTAAAGCATACCTGGGTTCAATCCACAGCATCAAAAAAACAAAAAACAAAAAACAAAAACATAAAACCCAGAGTGATCTTTGTAAACATAACAAATCTGATCTTTTCATGGCACTGATGGCACTGATTAAAAACCTTCAGTGAACACTGGACCTGAACAGTTCTCAAGGAATCTCATCAAGTCATCCATAAAAAGTTTGGCCATTTGAGAAAAGAAAACAATTTTTACATATGCCTCTCAAACCTAATGGATTCTTCTAACTTCTCATAGTCATTTCACCAGTCTGATTACGAGAACAAAATTTAGGGCCTAGGTTTCCCAATAATGGAATTTGCCTATTATTGGTTACATTTGTTAAACGTAAGCATGTTTGCTTGTTATTACTGTTAGTTGTAGACCCAATACATCAAAGTGATTGGATGAAGTATAAAAGTTCTGATATAGTAATGCAATTTCTGTAATCAGAATATTAAGAACAGAAATTGTGTACCAGATCCCAGTCAATATGACTCTCTACATGATGAAACTGGTAATTCTATAAGTTTGAGGACACACACCCCCAAAAAGGAAAAAATTTGAATAAGAGTACAGCAACAAATATTGAAAACTGCATTTTATTAGACCCTTGTGGTAGTCCCCTGAACATTGTTACACAAGTATCAAATCAAGGCAGACTTATTTTTCTTTCATAAGATTATTTTTTAATAAAAATAATCAGACTGATGCTATTAATTTAAATATGACTATCAAATATATTTACTTATTTAAAACAAACTCCTATATTTTTATTCAGGATAGATATGTTTTAACAGTTTATGTAGCTCACCCTAAGTAAGGAGTTGGTTGGCAAAATATGGCCATTGGGCCAAATATGGCCTGCTGCCTGTTTTTATAAAGTTTTATTGGAACACAGCCAGAACTATTCATATACCTACTGTGGCTCCTTTTGTGCTATAGGGATAGAGTTGAGTAGTTTTGACAGAAATGAGATGTCTCTTCAGAGAAAAAGCTTGCTGATCTCTGCCTTAAGTAATTAGTGACCAATATATTAGTCCATTTTTACTTAGAAAAAATAGAGATTGAAACAACTAGTACATGCTGCTTATTCTAGTATTTGTCAAAAATAACTTGCCAAAACAACCAGTCTTTGTTCTTATCACTATTTGAAACGGCTAATATGAAATGGGCTGCTTCACAGATTAATAAATCCTCACTATTTGGTAAGAATGTGCCAATATTTGGCAACAGGGGCTTTCTTTCAAATACAGAGTGATGAGGTGTTTTTGAAATGATCTACTGATTTTAATAGAACTTTTCCATAATGCCTGTGAGCATACAGAAATCCCTTATTGGCTTCAATTAGGCATTTCTATCATATCTAGACAATTTTTGGATTCTATAGAAAACCTAGATCACAGGCAATTTTGTCTTGTTTTGTCTTTTTAAAATCAAACCAGTACTTCTTAAGGAGAGGAAAAAGAATGAATGTGTGATTGAAAAGCCTGTTAAAACATACCTATCCTGAATAAAAATATAGGAGTTTGCTTTAAATGAGTAAATATATTTGATAGTCCTATTTAAATTAATAGCATCAGTCTGATTATTTTTATTAGAAATTGAACTTATGAAAGAAAAAAAAGTCTATGTCTTGATTTGATAGTTGTGTAACGTTTTGTCCTTAAAACCCACGCTCAAAAGATATGTCCTTCCTCCTCAACAATGAATTTAGTCTTAAAAAATAAAACTAATATTGCATGTATTTAATTTTTGAGGAGGGCATCCCATTACTCCTTAAGTGAAATCCCTATTTACAAAAATGAAAGACAAATACATAATAACAATGTAACATTTAAACAATATGAAATTACCTGCCTTTGGCTTCTGAGACTTGTTAAACTCATGTCCACAGTAAGAGACTGAATATTGACAGTTTCCTCTATCAGTTTTCTATTCTTCCTATGCGAGTGAAATAATGAATATGCTATGAAATATTCTATCTTCCTATATCATTTATTTCATCTTTAACTTAAGAGATTACAAAATGCCTAGTGGAAAAATATGTTTTATTAGGAGATTCAAAATCCAAACGATAACCCTCTCTATAGAGGGTTTTTTCTTTTCTTTTTTTTCTTTTTCCGTTTTGAGACAAGTTCTCACCAAGTTGCTCAGGGTCTCACTAAGCTCCTGAGGCTAGCCTTGAACTTGTGATACTTCTGCCTCAGCCTCTCAAGCTACTGAGATTACAAGTGTGAACTACTACGGCACCTGGCTAATAAAGGATTTTGTAAAATAAAGGGTATCAACTTTTTCCAAAAGTGACACATGATCTATTATCTGCCCAAGTTATAATAATTTATTTAACTGGCAACAATAACCAGGCTTGAATTTCAATAGCAAGTGTCTAACCAGTATTCAACAAAACACAAACCACATTCTAAGAACTCTATTTAGCCACTGAGCCTCACAACCATACCATGAGGTGTACTACAATTGACACCATTTTACAAATACGCCAATTCAGGCAGGGAGCCGTTCAGAACCATGTCCGTGGTTATACCTCATTAGTGGCAGAACCAGGACTGATCCCAGCTCAGGAGAGCTGGACTTCAGAGTCCATCCTCTTAACCACCAAACATTCTGCTACTTAAGAAGTAGATGTAAACCTAACTGAAGATCAGAAATGTAGAGGTGCTTTTGTAACTATTCCCTTAGTTTCTAAGTAATCCTTCATGATAATCCAGTTTTGTAATGGAATTCTAATTAATTCTAATATCAATGTTCATTCAAAATAATCTATTTCTTAATCTCAATCACAAACAGACTGATTCAAGTTCTTAAGCCCAATCCTCTTTCACAATGCTTTTTTCCCGCCCCCCCCCTCCCTTCTGAGATGGGACCCAGGGCCTTCACACATGCTAGAAAAATGCTCTTCCACTGAGCTTCACCCCCAGCCCACAATGCTGACTTCTTGTTGCCTATTGGTACATACATAATTGGGTACTCAGGCAAAAGAGAAAAAAATAATTTGGAGGAGGAAGGTACTGCTAAGCAAGTCATAACAGCAACAAGCAAGTTGAATATAACAAAACACTATTAAACACTAGTCTATCTTTTTACTTTTTTGAAAGTGCTTGTCTTAAACACATAGATACCTATAATCCTACATTTTTCCATGTACTTTTCTTAAAGAATTAAAGCATTACCAAGAACTATAAATATTTAATTTATACATGAAGATATTAAAAGCAAAACACTTTAAAGGACCACCAACAATCTAATTCAATTTTATTTTCCATGAAAACACAGTGAGACAAGAATAACTCAAATCATGTCAAGTTAACATGACAGATAAGTTTAATACCAATTTTTAACTAATATTAATTTGTAACAAAAGGTTATTAATACTGTACATAAAAAGAAGGCATTATCTTATAACTAACATGACTATTCTTCAGTGTGACACAGTAGGTATGAGTAATATAATTAAAGCAGTAAGAACTGTAATCCCCTTTTATAAGCAAATGTATATACCACTTCTTATTATGGAATGACATATAATGTAGAGGAACAGGATTTACAAGGTGAAAAACCCTTTATAAACATTAAATTATCACTGAAAATAATATTTTCAAAGAATATTAAATAAATCCAAAAGTATAAATGGCCAAAAAATAGGGCCTCATTTGTTAATACCAATTTTACTCAGATTTATCATAATTCCAACAGTATCACTGAGTAAAGATTTCAAAATCTGTCCAGCAAAAACAGAACTATTTCAAGTATGAAGCACGGATCATGATGGGATGAATGCAGATACCAAGGAAAGCATTTAGAAACTTTAGAGCAATCTGACATTGCCACAGGTCTCTTAGATTACCAAAGTATTAAATTCAATCTCATTATCCTGTACTTGTTAAATGAAGTATACGTGACATTGTACTTTTTCATGATGTCAAATAAAACACACAAAACGCACTCATTTTGTTATAAACAAACCTTTCAATTGTGAAATATCAATGTAAAAGAAGTCTACAACAGACAGAAAATTTAATAAGCACACCACAGGTATTTCTATGCAGCAAAGAGCAGCTAAAATATGCTTATCAAGAAAGTTACATGTTATTTTGGGTGGCTACTTTGCACCAACAAGGATATAAACACAGACATGAAAATGGGCAGTGAAATTTCACAGTAGCTATCATGTTTTTAATGTGTACATGAAAACTTGCATTATCAACTGTGTAAGTTTTAAATTAAAGATTTATTTTGACTCATGGTTCTGAATGTTTGCATGTGAAGTGATGGCCTTGTTACTGGCAGAATCCCAAGGTGGCGATGATCACCATATGGCAAGAGACAAGGAGCACATGCATATACGCATATGCATGTCTTCTGGTCTACCTCTTTTTTATAAAAGGTACCAATATTCAATCATATACTAGAAACTCGCCTAATCCTAATCACTTTCCAAAGGTACCATCCTGAACACCACAATCGGATTAAGGTTTCACCCTCTTTAATGCCTAACAATGAGGATTAAACCCCAGTGTGAGTCTTTCAGAGGGGACCAACTCTATTCAAATCACAGCAAATGAGATTTCTTCAGGATTATGTTGATTTGACTTTCCCTTCTTGGAGATGTATGGGATAGGGTTAGTACCTAGGTTCCATCTGAATCTTCTTTGGTTGCTACATTTTGAAATTGAGCAAGATCAGGATGTGTCTTTTCCCTTATTTTAGTTGCTGCTAATAATTTTTTTTAAACTCTTTTATCTGGTTGTGCTTTTTTGCTTTTTTTACTGTTTTCCCTCTTCATTTAATTAAATTAGCCAGACATTCATCAGGATCTTTTTAAGCATTATTATCAATTTAAAGTGAAACCTGTGGGAATCAGCAGGTAGCATGGAGAAAAACTCATGGCAAACCCCCAGAAGGAGCTTTCCATATCAACTTGGGCTGTCAGCACAGGAAAAAAGGGTCACCAGTACTTGCCATCACATGTATGGTGAACTGAACTGAGTTACTGAGAAGACTGTTTAAAGGGTTTTGTGTCCTAACTAGAACACGGGGTTCTTTCTGGTGTTCATAACTTAAAGCTAACAAAAGAGCAACCTATGCTTAGCAGTGGCCTTAGGAAAAACCCTTGTGGACTGAAACCCTACATGCACCTACCAGACTGTAAAGTGCCTACCTGCCTACTTCTGTGCCTCATGAAAGATCTTAGCATGAGTTACAATCTCATCATCCTAACTCCTTTCTAATCAGGGACACACTACAAGCAATTCTGAAATATAAAATTTTAAAAGAAAGAGAAGAAAAAATAGAAGACTTCATTGTATATCTTAGAAAACATGAAATGTGTAAGGAAATAATTAGGATGTAGGACAAACCGTGCCAACTTAAACTTCTGAAAATAGTTTCTATTAACATCGTTCTGAAAGAGTATTTCAAAAGCCATAGTTGGTGGTCTCAAGGAAAGAAATTTTATCAATATATTTCAAAATTTACTTCTAATTAAATACAAATACACACTTTTTAAGAGTGATCATTATTCATATTACCATTAGCTATTTCTCTTAGCAGTTGGATTCTATCAACAAGGTTGATATGAAAAGAATCCTTTCCTTACAGAAGCTTACAAAATTAAAAAGCATCAAACTATTTTAACCAATTAGAAAAGTCAAATTTTTTTTTATTTCTGTGGATCTAAAAGTAGCATGAATATATTTACAGCAAAAGAAAAATCACCTCATTAACTTTATCACAAAATCTATCAACTTTCTACAAACTAACTTTTCTCGGTTAAATCAAATCCAAACTCATCATAAAATGTTGTGGCAAATTTTTCCATCAATACTCATATTTAATGTTTTGTATTGAGTATTTAACAAAATCCATCTTTATTAACTTCAAACTCTTCATGGTCCCACTTAAGAACTTAGTAAAGAAAAAATGCTTTTTCTTAAGATCTTCACCTAGTATTTATGACAAATTGCATTCTGAAAAGCTGCAGCTGATTTTTTAAATTTAGATTTTATTTTTAGAGACATTACTGGGGGAGCATGGGAGAAATTTTTTAGAAAACCTTCAGATATCTTAATTCATGAAGAATGTTTTTAAAACTACTCTTCATCTCTAATATCAAGTCAATAAACTCATACTGATCTAATCGTATAATCTTATTGAAGAACTCTTAAAGATACATCCATTTTTCTTGGAAAAGTCAAAGGCTCTATAATGCATTCTAAAGCTTTTCTCTTCTCTGCCAGCTCCTTATTGCCTCGTTCTCCCCTGAAAATGCTGAAATTTCTCACTGCTTTCTCAGTAAACTTCAATTTTCTAGTAGCCACATTAAAAAGAGAAACAGGTTAAATTAATGAATTTTAACATACTACATTAAAAATATTATTTCAATACATAATCAGTAAAAAACTTGAGATCTTTACATTCTTTTTTATTTTCCTAAGTCTTCCAAACCCAGGGTGTATTTTATACTTGCAGCACATACGAACTAGGATTAGATATATTTTAGATGTTCAACAGTCAAATGCACCTAACATCTACCACATTGGACAGTGTAGCCTTAGATTACCTCATCCTTATATTCTTTCAATCACCAGCTACACTCAAATTACTTCAAACTTGTATTTCTAGCTTGGTCTTCATTCATACAAAATTAGTATCTCCTAAAGCCTAGATGACATTTTATTTTAGATGACTCAAAGTCACCTTGTAATCAGATATCCTACTTCAATTCATGACCTGCCCCTCAAAAATGTAGTCATTTTCTGAGAGTCTCTATCTAAATGAATTGTAATGGATTCCCATATACAAGCACAACACCTAGAAATCAACTCCTGATACCAGCTTTGTCACTCCCATACCCAATCCATCGAAAAAATTCTGTCCATTTAACCTCATAAATGTCTCTCAAATCAATCACTGTTCTCTATCAACCATCACCATCTACTTTTCCTCAGTTCCATTTTCTTCAGTGCAAGGAAACCTCAAAACTTAACTGTGATGTCATCCTGCTGACTTCTATTGAACTTCTATTCTATTTACAGAATAAAAACTGAATATGGCCTATAAGGTCTAAGTTACATGATCCAGCCCCTAAATATCTTCCCATCTCCTTCTTGACCTATAGCACCGTGGTCCTTCAGATCTTTGTATTCACCATGGTCCCTACCATTACATGACCTTTGCAGATGCTGCTCTCCTCTTATCTAGTGTTTCTCTGGGAAGCATTCTTGGACCACAATGAAAGGCCAAATTCCCTTTCCTGAGGACATTTGGAACAATATCTCTTCTCCTCTTTAGTATTTTGAACAGATGCAATACATTTGAATATGCAATTAATGACTTTCCCTCTATAGACTACATCTGATTTTACTAAATAATTGCCAGCACAACACAATTTCCAATAATTATTTGCTGAATAGGTGCAATGAGGAATCTGCCCTGCTTTTCCCCCAAAGATACAATATTAAAAGAAGACATATACAACAAACCTTGCTCATACATCATTAGTACTGGAGAACTTTCAAGACTTCCCAAGTTTGGATTTATTACTCTCGGATGTGTTAACACAACACCCAACAAGTAAAATACCAGTGTCTAACATGTTTAAATTCTGCCTGCCATGCATCACTATGTTCTAGTAACAAACACAGTGCCTTGTGTAGAGGAGGCATAATTACTAAATGTATTTCAGTACACCATTATTGTATTTGGTTACATATTTTTTCTCACTGACTTACTTTTGTTAAGATATTATATCTTCAATAGAACTATACTGAGATGAGGGAAGCGTGTTTCTTTTCTGCTATCAGTATCATTGCTTTGACACACTTATTAATACTTTACATTATTACCACACATTTTTTGCCCCTGCTTCTTTGCTTTTCTTTGTTGTTCTATGGCTTCACGAGAGTTTCCTAAATTTTTACATTAATATCTTTTCATTGTTAGGAGCAGTCTACTCTTTCAAAAAATTATCTGGAAGTAAAGTGTTCTTCAGCTACTTCAAGGTCACAGACCTTTCAAAAAGGAAGAACTGTTAGATGAATGGGACTTAACTATAAAATGATAAGCCAAAATGCCAACATTCTTTTGTCAAAGAAAGAAAATATGAGTTATAATAATATGACTACAACATAGTCATATTTTTATGGTTCTTGAAATGTGGCCATGAAATTTTTAGTTGAGTTAGCAAATGTTGCTATGTAAAATCAGAAAATTACTTTCAATCTGCTGAAGTACGCAGGTGGTTTTAGACCTTCTTTATGCTTGAAGCAATCAAATCTACAAGCAGTTAAAAGCAGATTTATAAGTTAGTCACCAAAAACAAAAAATTACTGCAAACAGGACCTTAAAACCTGAACAGTTTAACAAAATACCTAGTTATTTTTGGCAGTTTACAATATCAATATAAGCATCAAGGCAGCATGTGACAGTTTGAGAAGGTCCACTCCACGGATTATCTTTGAGCATTTTAATTTTGTAAATTTACAAACAAATGACATAGTTACAAAGATTCATTAAGAAAAGAAAATATTTCAAAATAATAACTTTCCTGAAAACAAAATAAAAAGCAACTAGTTTCTTCTAGTGCTGTTCAGCATCTAAAAGGTGTTATAATGGTTCTGATCCTTTCCAAATAAGTATATAAAGAGTGTATATATCGAAGTGGTAATGAAAAGCTATTTCATAATTCCAGATTACCAAAAAAATTGCATTTAACATATAACCTTAGTTTTTAAAAAAACTTATACTTGTAATTTTCTTTACAACATACCTTAAGTAACCTTTGGGAAAGGGAAAGCCCTTTAAGACAAGAGAGCAGTGTTTCCTTCAAAATTCATTGTGTTGCTTATTTCTTGATCCCATGGTTGGTCTTCTTCAGTATTACATTTATTTTTTTGTAGATGGACACATACCTTTATTTTATTTATTTTTATGCACTGCTGAGGATCCAACCCAGTGTGTCACACATGCTAGAAAGTGCTCTATACTGAGCTACAACCCCAGCCAAGTACTGCATTTGTATAAAGACTTTTACAAGCTATAACCTTTCTTGGTTTTCAAAGGTGAAACAAAGGGACGCAGGTAAGCACTTGGGACAGAAGATATCAGCAGAGCAGTACACCAGTAATTGAGAAAGAACCCTAAAAAACCTCTATCTTCTCTATCCCTTCCATTTCTGCTCTGCTCACAAAAACAAAAATAAAGTCAAAAGTCTGGAGCACTTTGTGATTAAACCTTGGATATTAGTAAATTAATGGGTTATTTTTAACAAAAAAAAACCCAAACATTTTCTTCAGAATAAAATGAAAGCACTATTCCTAATGCTACCCTGTAGTCTTCAACTCAGAACTGCTGAATAAAGCAAAAATATACAATTTTGTGCCTTACTATTTCAGATATCTTAGACTTCAAAAAATACACCTAAACAGCAATTAGGTGATCCACTGTGAAGCAAAGGTTTTTGTTCTGTTTTGTTTTGTTCTTGTAATTCTAATACAGTTACCCAAAAAATAAAAAATAAAAAAAAGTGAATTCGCATTCCACAAAATGCTTTAATTCAATTTTCCCTTTTAAAATGTGTTATTTTTGAATTTTTGATCAACTTAAATTAGAAGTGGTCATCATAGCTCAGTGGAAATGAGTACTGAATATTTACTAAAGATATTTGGGCCCTATTCTTGTTACTGCCAATTACAACTGAGCAAATTACCTATCAGTACTTTTCTATGCTTCAGTCTCTTCATCTGTACACTGAGGGAGTTAAACTATACAACACCTTTCAAAAACATGAATACACTGATTAGATCCCTGACATATTTCTAGAAAGGAAGAAAAAAATAATTCAAAATATCCCTAATTGCTGTAAGTAGAAACAACAATAGCTCCTAAAGAGGAATAAAGAAAACAAAAAAGCAAAAGTAATACTACTACCTAGACAAATATGAAGTTATTCTATACATGTAATTAAACATTATAAAGGACCAAGCTACCAGTAATGCATTATTTAAACATAAGCACCACACTGTAAAAGTACCTGACACTTAAGTTCAAGTAAGCAAAATTTAATACTTGTATGCTACCAGCCATTAAGGAAAAAAAGAAAAAAAAAATTACTGCAAAGACTGCCAGGGTGGCTACTTTTGAAGTTATATTTTAAAATAATAATTTTTGTAGAGGTTCTATTGAACATTAGAGACCTAAAGGAAAAATAAGTACTTAAAAACTAAAAATACCAGTAAACTTGAATAACAGTCTTCTATCTTCCCCTAAAGATCACATTTTCAGAAGCATAAACTTTTCAACACTAAATATTTCCCTAATCCATTATCTTAAGTGATGCTGATAAGCTAAATTTCCTAACAATGGATATGTTTTAGCATTTTTAAGGTCCTACAACTAAACACATACAAGGTTCAAGTAGTTTTAAAAAATGCTTTGTTTTGTTTTACATAACAATAACAGAGAACCCTAGAGGAAACTCAGCATATCAGAACTGGAATGAGATGGTCAAAGCTAAACTCCTGTCCAAAATTTCCCTTCCAGTATTCTCCTTTGCCTAAACCTTTGAGATTCTGTATTTTAACATGGTAAGTTTCTAAATAAAGCCCTAGTAGAAGCCACCTTAAAGCCTAAGAGATCTTCACGTCTGTTCCCACACATGCCTTGACTGTTCAACATCCATCAGGAATTACACAAAACTCACAAACTCTTGGATACAATACTCCCTACAGACTATTACTTTTATCAGTCACTGTCATCCAGAAGTAGCCCAAACTGGTGGAAGAAAAAAATTTATAAAGTTAACTTGCAATATTGTGTGGCAAATGCTACAATGTAACATTGCTGGAAAGTTATAAGATATAATAAAACAAAGAAAACTCTAAAGAGTGGACAGAGGCCCAACCCAGGAATTCTGACAGCCAGGGGCATTCCAAGGTCAACTCTATCAGATTTTATTGAGAACTTAAAATGTAATACACTTCTGTCATTGCAGCTACACAGAAAAATAAGACATAGTTCTCTGCCCTAAAGGAGCTCAGGAATCCAAAGAAAAGAAATTCAGCATGTGTTTGGGATCAAATAATGAGACAAATGAGGAAAAACTCAAATAGCAATCTAAGATTATTCAGTGCTACCTTGTGTGGTAAAGAAACTGGGAGAGATTCCGGTTAAAAGAACAAAAATAAAACTGGATAAAATGAGTTTTTTTAACTTTACACTTTGGTGTGCTAATGGTGTTCTGCAAAAAAGAAAAAAAAAAAAGAAAAAAGAAAAGAAAAGAAAAGAAAAGAAAGCTATAGCAAAAACTAATGCATAAGGGTTAAAGCACCAGTTCTGAAACCAGACTCCATAGCTCACCTTTGAATCACACTATTTTCTAGACGTGTCATTAGGGAGTTCCTTAAGGACTCTGCCTAAGTCACTGCACCAGTGAAAGGGGCTGAAAAACTACAACTGTAAAGTCACAGGCAGAGTCTCCTTTTAAAACACAGGTGTGATTTTCACTCTACTAATCAAAAACTTTATTTCAAAATCAAACACAGCTTTTAGGAACTGGCAGCCTCTGGGGGCTACCTTCCTTTTTGATCTTAATCCTAACTGCACACCATCCTGGTTCCATGAACCACATGGATCACTATCCATTTCACAAAACAGTAAGCACTTTTCTGTGTCTAGAAAGTCTTTTTTAACATATTTCAAAGTCCACTTCTCTAGGAAACTAACTCCCTTCAATTCCACAGCACACGTTGCCTCTTCTTTACAGTTTACCACACTATATGTGTAGGGTCTTTTAATGCCTCCTTCTCCCTTCCCACTAAGGTAGTTATTTCTACCTTAGTGCCTAGACAAATCCTTTTCATCCTCATAGCTGCCATCAGCCCAGGCTGCGCCAATGCAAAGCTGGGGAAAGCTTTACTGAAGTAAAGTGGCTGTTTACAGCGGTAATGGCCGCAGATTCAGAAAATACTTAATTTTGCGTAATTTTTAATTGCCTTCAGATCCTACAATCTTGACACAAAACATGTCCGAAAATCAGAACAACGCCATCCTTTCACGAAAAGTTCTGCCGAGCACCCTCCTCGAGTTGACAATGCGGTCATCCATAGCTACCAAAGTTGTGTGTATGCCACGGAGGGCAGCTTCACAAAGGCCCGGGCTCCGCTTTCAAACGAGGAAAGACAAGAGGTGGGCGGTAGCAGAGCGGGCAGTGAGCCGGTCCCCGCCAACTTCCCGCGGCCCGCGGGCTTCGGCCCTGTTCGCCCACTCCGCCGCGCTCGGCTCTCCATCCCTCGTCTCCCCGAGTCCTGCCGCGACACCCACGAGAGGCGGCACGGTGGGCGCAGCAAGTCCTCCTGGGCGGCACGGCTCAGGCCTGGGCTGCCGCCGCCGCCCGCCGGTGGTCCCGGGTCTTTCCGAGGGCCCGCCGGCCGCCGCCCGGGGCCCAGGCCGCTGCCCGTGGGGAGCAGGGGGACTTGCTCGGCTCCGCGTGGCGCCGGGGGCGGAGCCGGCCCGGAGGGCCCCGGGAGAGGCCGGGGGCGGGCGGCGGCCTCCGCCTACCCCGACACGCACCCCGCCGCCCCTAACCCCAACCCTCGTTAGGGCCCCGGCCCGCGCCCGCTGCCGGGCGGGACTCACCACTTACCAACCAGCCTGGGACAACGCCGCGCTGGGGACCTCGGCCATGGTAGCTGCTTAGACTGGGGGCGGTGGGGGGCGGAGGTGGGGGTTGGGGGAGGCCTCCTACTTGAGACCAAAAAAAAAAAAAGAAAGAAAGAAAAAAAGAAAGAAAGAAAGATAGAAAAAAAGAAAAGAAAAAAAACTCCTCTGATCGGCTCTACAACTGAGCATGCTCAGTGCGGACGGCGCTTCCGCGTGCGGATTCCGCTCGCCGCGTTTTCCAAGCGGCCGCAGGGGCAGGCCTGGTGTGGGCTAGTAGACTGCGGGTGCCGGGGCGGTGACTGGCCAAACGCGATCTGGGGATTGAGAATCGGGAGGACCTTCAAAAGGATCGGAGGCTTTTCCCCTGCACGGAAAGCTTTGTTTTGTCTTGGGTCACTTTTCTGACTTGCACACCTTGATGCTAGGTTCGTGGATGCAAAGGTTCTTTGTAGAGCTTTTCCAGCGCTCATAGTTGGGCAACTCAGGGCAAGAGAGCTGTAGAGGCTCAGTTGCGGGGCAGAGCTTTCAGAAAGGCGCTAATGCCGCATTTGGGGCAATAAAACTCAGTGGTGTCCCCAGCACCAAAGAAGTTTCTTTCTTGCCAATACTAACACCATTCATCTTGCCTTCCTCTGCCGGGACTCAAAAGAATGCAGCTCTGGTGTTTCTGAGTCCCCACAGGCTTACTCAAGTCTAATACCATAATGACAGTAAGTGGTCCACCTTAAAAAATCCTGCTCGTAGGAAACAGGAAGATCAGGCAGTCGTGTGTCAATGCTTGGTTTTCCTGTCCCCCTCCCTCTTGGGCTCGTTTACATCCCGGCGGGGCCCTGCAACCTTGGCAACTACCACCACCAGTCCCAGCTCCCACATCCGATTCATCGGTGTCCTTCAGCAGGGATCTGGCTAGCTGAAACACAGATTGGGTCCCTGAGTGTGCATGCGCGGGAAGGACGCCGCGGCGCGTAAGACGTGCCAGTGCGATTGGGCAGTGGGTTCTCACGCGGGCCAATCAGGGAACAGCAGTCGGAGAGGCGCTGGACGAGGAGATACTTCGTAGAAGTTTGCCCCACCTTCTAGGTCTTTCTTCACTTCTGCTTCCCCGGGGAAAAATGACGGTTGTGAGTGGCACCCTTGCTAGCTGCCAAGTACGGAGGACGGTGTTGAGAACTTAAACTCCTCCACTACTGTTCGCCACGGTTCAGGCCAGTTTTCACAGACTTGGAGCAGAGACTTTGGAACTAGGCAGAACTGTTGTTGGAACTGCAGAGAAAATTGGTAGTTAAAGGAGGAAGGTGGATAATTACTTTTGAGTAGAGCTAAAATTCCTCAGTACAAATTTTTCTCATTTTAACAGAGGTGTCCGTTTGACTTTTCCAAAAGGCATAATTCTAAAATTGCGATGCTTTTTTAAAAGTCAAATACTATGAAATTTGTTTCCCAGTAGTTGTTTTTGATAATTTTAATGAAACAGGTTTTTGAAAGACTTTCAGAAACAGAAGTAACTGCATTTTATTCCCTACACTTTGCGGTAGTATACAGTGTATAGGTCATTCATATGCTATCGGTAAATTTCGGTTTACAGGCACCGGTCATTGTAACCAGACTGGCATATTCTACAAAAAATGTAGCGTGGACTACTAAAATATTATTTAAATTTCTTTGAGATTAAAAAGATGCAGAAGACATGAAAATAGTCCTAGATATAAAAAAACAGATGAATGAAAACAACTTTGTGACCGATTACAGAAATTTGAATATAGACTGAAAACTGGATAGTATAATAGAATTATGGAGTGATGCTGGTATGACTATTAGATAATAATAGGATTGTTCTTAATTTTGGGATTTTATACCAAAACAAATCTATATAAATATGTACATACAGATATGTATAGATATGAATGAGGGAAAGAAATACGTGACACAATACTTAAAAAGTGAATCAATTAATTGGAGGGTCCTGATGCTTGTTAATATATTTTAAACTTTTTTCTTTTTCTTTTTTTGTACCAGGGATTGAACCTGTGGCATTTAACCATTGAGCCACATGCCCAGCCCTTTTTTATATTTTATTTTGAGACAGAATCTCACCAAGTTACTTAGGGCCTCTCTGAGTTGCTGAGGCTGGCTTTGAATTTGCTATCCTCCTGCCTCAGCCTCCTGAACCACTGGAATTACAGGTATGCACCACCTTGCCCAACAGCTTGTTAAATTTTTTTAACTTTTCACTGGGGTTTGAAATACTTCAAAATAAAATGGAAAAATATGAATTATGCTAATTTTTTCACATCACAGTTTTTAAGTTGAAATGTTCTGTATATACGTGGAAAATGGTAATAGCAGACTAGATGAAAATATGGATTCTTATCTTTAGTTAGATAAATCATTCATTTACAGAAAGTATAAAGTCTGCAATAAGCTGAATTTGAAGGAACTTCTAAGAATAGTAAAAGAATTTTTTAGGTACAAGAAAACAAAAAAGAAGAATGAATTTTTTGGTGAGTCACTGCCATAAATTTACAGGAGAAACCTAGTATCTCCTGTACCCCCTCATTCTCCCTCCCTTTTACCCCTTTCCCCTTCCTAACAAAGTTATTTGTGTGTGTGTGTGTGTGTGTGTGTGTGTGTGTATGCCTGTGTATGTGGGTCTAAAATCCCCATTTTTACAGATGAAGAAAGTAAGGCTTACTTTTGTATATCTGGTCAATAGCAGAGCTGGAATTTGTACTTAAAAGTGTTTATGTCACATTATCCACTCTCCACCACTTACTTGACTCAACTTGCATGCACCTTTGCAACTATGCTTTTATGATATTTGTAAACTTGCAAAGCTGCCATGGATTTTAGGTGGCATGAGGAGACTTGGAAGTTATGAGAGGTTAAGATTCTGGGAATAGCAAAGAGTAAGACGTTATGCAGGGCATTCAGATTGAAAATTATAAGGATTCTGAATTTTAACAAAACAGAACCCTATAAGGATGTTTTCAAGTAGACGCTTTGGTAAATGTTTTTATAAAGGATGAAAATTGGAACAATTTTATCATGCTTTTGTTTGACTCAGAATGAAGGGAAGAAAAGGTAACAGTTTAGTTTTAGTAGACAGAAGTTATTCAAATAACTCATCCAAATACCCTTTAAAACCATTAACTCTAAACTGTTAAATAAAAATCCTAAACCAATAAATACAATCATGGCTTATCAAATGTTAATTATAGATAATGTATTAGTATATTCCAAATTTTCACAAGTCTTATCTGACTGTGGGTTCAAATGAGACTTCATTAACATGTATACTCAAATTTTATTGTCACTGTTCACAACACCACTACAGGACTTAGGCATCATCTAACCAACACCTACCCCTCCTAGGCAGTAGTAATTCATTACAGTTTTCCAAACTGTAATAATTCCTCAGGAGTTGTGAGCATACAGGCAGCAACAATTCACTCTTCTCTTCTAGCCAATTGTTTCTATCTACTGCTCACAACCTACTGGAGTAAAGTATTAAATATCATAATTGCTACAATCATTTCTTTGAAAATGCTGTTTCTCTTCTTAAGGGATTGTCTATTACTGCCTCCAAACTTTCATGACCTCAAAATGTGAAACATAAGGTGTTTCCTGCACTATGCCTGTGCAACATATGAAGCCCCTCTCCAAATTTCAGTTGTGCCTGGTTCACCTGGGAACCAAAGAAACTCTACTTACTCTGTGGCCTCACAGATTCCTTTTGAAATAGCTTTTACTTCAGTTCTCTGGTTTCCTCCAGCCCAAACAAGAAATTGCATGAAATAGAGTTAAGGAACAGGCACCACATTGTCTTGCTGAAAACTGCCCCATACATCCAGCTCATATAAAAGCAGATGTTAAGGAGATCACAAAACAAGTCTGTTTTTCAGACATACCTATATTTTTTAAATCCCAGCTGGGAACCATCCTCCTCCAATATTAACTTTTTGGGGGTTTGTTTGTTTGTTTCCAGGTCTTGGGGATTGAACCCAGCGGTGCTCTGCCATTGAACTGCATCCCTAGCCCTTTTTAATTTTTATTTTGAGACAGGGTCTTGATAAATTACCCAGGCTGGCCTAAATTGTAATCTTCATCTCAGCCTCTCTGGTCACTGGGATTACAAGTGGGTGTCACTGCACCCAGCTTCCAGTATTAGCATTAATAATCTAAAATCAGCATCCTACAGTGACACAGCTGCATCAATGTTTATAGCAGCTCAATTCACAATGGCTTGATTGTGGAACCAAACTAGATGCCCTTCAATAGATGAATAGATAAAGAAATTGTGGAATATATATATATGTCCATATATATATACATATATATATTGGATTATTATTCATTTGTAAAGAAGAATAAAATTATGGCATTTGCAGGTAGATGGATGGAGTTGGAGAATATCATACTAAGTGAAATAAGCCAATCCCAAAACATCAAAGGCCGAATGATTTCTCTTATAAGTGGTTGATGACACATAGCGGGGGTGGGGGGAAGTACGGGAAGAATGGAGAAGGGATGGATTGTATAGAGGAAAATGAGGGGTGGGGAGAGGGTGGGGAAAGAAAAATAATAGAATGAGACAAACATCTTTACCCTATGTATATGTATAAATAGGCAAATTGTATGATTCTACTTTGTGTACAACCAGAAAAAAGATAGTTGTACTCCATTTGTGTAATCTGAATCAAAATAAAAAATAATAATAATTGTTTTTATGTAGATTGATAGTTTTAAATACCTTAAGTCTCTTTTCTAATCAGTGAATGAATGGGTGTATTTTAAAGGATACTTATAAGGTAAATACTATAAATTGAGATTCAAAAAACCTGTGTTCAACTCTTGATACTGTAATAACAGTTGAATGGCCCCAGTCTGATAATTTACTTCTCTGGTGCTCCTTTATTCAGAAGTTGGAATTTCTTAAATATTTTGGGTTATAAAAATCTCTTTACCTTCTTTCTACAATTTCAAATGTAATATTAGTGCAAATTATGGGTAGATTAATAAATTGTATTTTCCCAAGATGGCAGCACAGATAATAATTTTCATCTTATGATGTTCTTACAGTGTGAGTGCCACATGCCTCCCAGGAGAAGTGAAGTTTATGTGTTTTTATTTCCTCCTTTTGGATCTTTGTGAATTTTTTTTTTTTTTACCATTAGAATATAACAGAAATAAGACTGAAAAATTTCTGAGCCTAGATCGCAAAAGGTAAAACAGCTTCTATGTAATCTCCCTCTCTTTCTCATCTGTCTATCCATTTATCATCTGCCTAGCTTTCTCTCTGCTTACTCACCCACCTCATCACTATGTTGTGAGGAAGCTCAGGAGGCAGAGAGACCAGGTGTCAGTGTTACAGTCAACAACCCTAGTTAGGTCCCCAACCAAAAATCATCCTCTACAGCCAGATATGTGAGTGAATGAGTCTTTAGGTGAGTCAGCCTTCAGCCTTTGAATCCTCCAGCTAAGGCTTTAGATACTGTGGAGTGGAGAGAAGCTGAGCCTGCAATGTCCTGACTTCCTAACCCACCAGAAACATCTCACATAATAAGTGATTATTATTGTTTTAAGCTACTAAGTTTGGGGGCAATTTGTTGGGTATCCAAAGTAACCTGAAACTAACATTTATGGATTGTCTACTCTATGCCAGAAACTCTTGCTAGATTCTTATTTGTTTTGTTTCCCTTACTCTGCACTATGCCTCAATATTTGCTTTTATACTGTATCATTGGATATATGTGTGATTTATTTTATGCCAAGTTTTTGATGGGTAGTGCAACTCCCAGATATATCATTGTCCCTTGGGAAAAATAATTATTTCTTTAAGATGTTCCATCTCCTAGTGCAGTTCCCGGAAATGCCCTGTACTGTCTGATTAGTACAAAGGAAAGCTGCCATGAGGGAATGAAGACCCATTTCAGGGTTGAGGCTCAGAAAGGGTTTGATAATGATTATTTTTTTCAGTCTGTTTTTAAATGATTAAAGTCTAACCTGCCTTCTATCTCCAAGGTTTAATTCTATGAAGACAACATAATTCTTTTTCAGATTCCTTTTAAAGGAATGAATTTTGTCACTATTCTAAAATATTTCTTCCTCCTCTTCTCTCAAAATAACTAATACACATTTTTCTTAAACATAGCTGAAATTAACAAGTATAAGGAAAACGTTACCAAATGAGATAGAGTTAGCCACTCTTTCAGTTTAAAAAAATACATATTTCTTTTATGCCAGACTCTAATTTGTTACAGAAATGCACCTGGAGCTTATAGTTAGCATTTAAGTAATATGCCTATTTCCCCCAGTCAGTCTCTATTATGCAAAAATAAGAAGTCAATATAGAAGTATATTTAAATTATATACATACACATAGATATTAATGTTTAATTTTATGTATTAATTACAATTGGTGCTATTAGTATCTGACATATTCCTATTATAAATATAGAGATATTGCAAATATTACTAGTAGTAGTAGTAGTAGTAGTAGTAGTAGTAGTATTGAAATACTTGGGGTGGAAATTCAACCCATTTGAGTTCAAGGCAGCAATTTAAACTCCTTTATTTAATTGGTCATCAATAAATAGAATAGATATCAGTAGTAATTGGAACAAATGTCAACAGTATTTTGTTGACAGATAATATTCAGTGGTATATTGGATCTTGAGCTGGAAACACTGGTGAATATTAAAGTCATAAATAATTCAATCCTTTGTAGCATCAGTGTATGACCTCACAATAACCCAGTTCAATCTGAAGCCACTGTAATGGCCCAAAGTTCAGCATGGCCAAACCACATCCTACCATATTTATTAATATGCTATAATATAGAGAGCTTCAACAAAGAAAATACAGTTAGCATAATAATTATATGTTAGCTAAAATGCACTTGGAGTTGTTGACATGAAACAAAAAAAGCAAAAAAAAGTTCTGAAGGATACTGACAAAGTTATTAAAATAACTAGAGAAATAGACTAGTTAGCAACTCATAAGGCCTTTCTTAGTCACCTAATCTAAAAAAAAGCCAAATATTTTCTCTGATAAGGGGATGCTGATACATAAGTGAGGAGTACAAGGGAAGAATGGAGGAACTTTGGATTGTGCAGAAGGGAATGAGGGAAGGAGAGTCAGCTGGGGTCTGGAAAGATGATGGAATGAATCAGACATCATTACCCTATATACATGTAGGATTGCATGAATGGTGTGACTCTAGATTGTGTACAACTAGAGAAATGAAAAGTTGTACTCCTTTTGTGTACAATGAATCAAAATGCATTCTGCTGTCAGGTATAACTTGAATAAATAATTAAAAGAGGAAAAAGAATGATTTACTAAAAAAGAAAAAACACATAAGAAGATTTTTAGCCTCTGCTGATTTCCCAGGTAGTGAAACATTTGTTTGAACTTTCAGCCCCACTAAATTGAAGAAAGTTTTAAATTACTCTAGTTATCATGGAAAATCATTCTGGCTCCTTCCTTGTCATATGTTTCTTCTCATCTAAACATGGCAAGTTCTTCCTTTATACTTTTATTCAGTATCTTTTGGCTAAGCATAATACATTCACTATCAATTTCTTACCAGTTTCTGAATTTCCTAAGTTGAAATTATTTTAGAGTAGTTATTCATGAAAAAGTACTGAAAATCAATTTTATTACAAGCTCTGAAGTAAAGGGATATTGCATCAAAAAACTCAGCTGGTTGGTAGGTGTATTAACTTACATTATTCTGGAGTGCTATAGCACAGCAGCTTTTAAAACACTGAAAAACCCAGCCAGTGATTTTCTGGAAGCATTCCCTGTATATAATCAGGGAAGTTTCAGCTTGACTAAGTACACATAATTCACTGAAAAAGAATAAATCTGTATTATTTCATGGCAATTACTTCATTTATAACCATTTGTACTTCTGTTCTCACAGTGGCTGCTTCTGTTAATTTTCCTGTTCCATCAAGGGTTGAATATTTTCTCTGGTGGGTATCAAAACAGGTGCAACTAAAAAACGGTTCTCAACACCCTGAAAACAGTTCAAATATCAAAGGTTACAATATTTAATGGGCCAAGAGACTAAGATTTTAAAACCATGCATACACAAGTAAAGCCATGTGAAGAATAGCAATTGACATTCAGAAATTTTAGTACACTGAAGGGTCAATGGCATACTAACTTCTATGAGAACCAGAGCTCTCCCCTAGCCCTATTCTTTCCAACTAGTGAAAAGAGTCAAGGACAAAATGAAGTCCTAAGTATGCCAGACCTAGGTCTTGATATTAGAAGGAAGACATTTTAGTGGAAACTGCAAAGCCACAATCAATAGAATTCTAATGAGACCAGCTGCCTCCTTTCCTAAGGTTGGGGCTGGTTTTCTTCATTCTGTTCTCACTGTGACTAGTGTATCAAGGCAGAGCCTTGGTATATCCTTATAGGAACCCCACCTACCCCAAGTTAAACATGTAGTCTTTTGGAGTGCTGGGATATCCAAGAGCTAATGGAGGACTGTCTACCAGCAGAATTCTTTTGGGGGATTCCTAAACTTTGGAAGGTTTAACAGATGACAGGCTAGAAAGGGAAAGAAGAAACACAAGCCCCTCTCCAGTTCTTAAAAATAAGGCTTTCTTTTTCTCTACCTAGTTCTTAGGTTGTTATGATTTGGATGTAAGGTATCCCCCAAAAGCTTATGCATGAGACCAGGCAAGAAGGTCAGAGGAGAAAGGATGGGGTTGTGAGAATCTTAATCTAATCAGTGAATTAGTCTCTGATGGGATTAACCCAGGAGTAACTGGAGGTAGTAGAGTTTGGCTGGAGGAAATGGTTAAATGGGGGCATGACTATGTATCTGGCAAGTGGAGACTCACTCTGCTTCCCAATCAACATGAGAGCTGTTTCCCTCTGTCACACTCTTCTGCCATAATGTTCTACCTTACCTGGACCCCTGAGGAATGGAGCCAGCCTTCTAGGAACTAAGACCTCTGAACCATGAGCCCTCAAATAAACTTTTCCCCCTTTAAAATTTTTCTGGTCAGATCCTTTAGTCACAGCAGCGAAAAAACTGACTAAAATATAGGTGCCCAAGGGTAGACAGAGTGCTTTTAGCCTACTAAAGACCAAGGAGTAGAACCCCAAGGAATTCTCTGAAATCTCATGTCCAACTGTAACACCTCCCAGGCAACCAGATAAGAGTTGTGACCAAAGCAAGATTGAGTATTAAAGAGATTTGGGGTTCCTATCTCTATAACAGATGGTGGGAACTATATTCAATGGGATATAGGTCAAGGTGCAAACTATAGTGAACTCAGGAAGAGTATTGTGTTATAAAACATTTAGGTTGACAATACCTAATGTGGATAAATTTTAAGGACAAATTTATATTAGAATAAATTTTTCAGTTCTATGATTTTTAAAATTGATGTGGTTAGAACCCAGTTGTTTTCTTTAGTCAGAGAAAGATGTGAGGGAACTTATTATATCCATATTGCCTTTTGAAAGAGAAAGTTGGTACTATTTCAGATATTAGAAACTTCAGGCCCTAACATTGAGTTAGTAGCCCTTAAGTTAATAGTGCTATTCCTTAGAATCTGTATCTTGCTGATGATGGCCAGGGTCAGCCTCTGGGTAGGCACACTGCCTTATCATTATCTTTGTACACTTACTGCCTATCAAACTACCTGGTACATCACAAGTTTACTTTTTTATTTAAAAAATGTAAGAATGAGAGGGAAGACCTAAAGATTAATGAAATGGTAGAGCAAGGACTGTCCTCAGGAGGGAGTGCTACTTGGTCATTCAGTGTCTGGACAGTGGTCTTAGATTGCCTGAGTTCAGATCTTGACTCTGTCCCTAACAGCTGGGGAAGTTATTCAGCCTCTCTTCTTAGGTTTCCACCCTTGAAATGATGATGACAATCATACCACATGCTTCAAAGATTTGTGTGAAGCTCAAAAGTCTTATCGAGACAAGAGCACATTAGCCCAGAGCTCAGGAAACAATAAATGCTCAATGAACATTGGCTGTTATAAGCCATAACAAATAATAAATATTATAAAATAACCCAATGGTTATTTTGAGAATTATAAGGCAGTATACCTTTTCCCATATTGAGTAAACTTGTTAAATGTAGAAAAATAATAATCACTAGCAACTAAGACATAGAGCAAGAGGATAATCCCTACACATGTCCTGAAGTTCTTCATAAATATAATTGTTTATTAACTGCTTTGTAAGAATCAGAGTCTTCATGGAACATTTAATTCCAGGTAGGCACTATTACCGTGCCCATTTTGCTCATAAAGAATGCAAAAAAAAAAAAAAAATCAACTAATTTACCCAAAGTCAACCAACTTAAAGTTGGAAAAGTCAAATTTTAAGTCAAGGTGCTGCCTCGAGATCCCATGCTTTGACATCCAAATGACAGTTGCTTCCTTTGGGGGATAAAGATAAAATTAAAGTATGAAAAAGGACCTAAATACCAAAAACGATATATAAATTATCAAGTCATACATACTTTATTAGATAGTAAACACCAAAAAAGTGTGAAAAAGTGGTCTCAGATATTGATAGAAATTATTTCTAAAAGCCATCTAATTGGTATAGAGACAGTTTCATAAATTGGAAAGAATGCAAGGGTTCACTTCCAATTGCCTTGGTGATTCTGAAGGGGCCTTCCAAAATGATCAAAATAATTCCACAAGAAAAACAAGAAACCACTGGAAACCAGTGACTTGTGGCATCAGAAAGAATTGGCAAAGACAGAGGAGGCTAGAGACTTACTTATTACTATATACTCTTTGGACTTTTCTAACTTTTTAAATCAGGTATGTATTTACAAAAAGAAATAATTAAAAATTAAATAATTAAGACTTGAAGAGTGTGTATCTAGTCTGATACTATAGGAAGTTAAAATCTCAAGCAAATAACCTGGGTCATATCTGGATTAGATAAACCTTGACTTTAAACCAAAATAGCATTTATGATTTCTCCTTAATTGAGTGGTGTTAATTTATAACTTTTGACTACCCATAATCTTATTACTAAGTACATTAATAACTTTTCTACTGATGCAACTCTAGTCCTTTGGTATTAAAGTTTAATGAACATTTTAAAGTCTGGTCTCAATTTTACATATACTTATATATTTAAATTGTATTATATTTCCTTGTTTATCTTTACCTGATATAACAATAATGAATGCTGAGTGACGTTGAATATTGGTGCCCCCCCCCAAAAAAGTCCATGTGCTGATTCCCA
Source organism: Glaucomys volans (assembly GCA_020662805.1). NCBI lineage: Eukaryota > Metazoa > Chordata > Mammalia > Rodentia > Sciuridae > Glaucomys > Glaucomys volans. Next base: position 25,219 of record JAJEJO010054235.1, on the reverse strand, counting down.
GAACCTGTAAATGTTTGGTTTTTTTTTTTTTAAGTTTTCTTTTTTATTTTGATTCATTCCACACAAATGGATTACAGCTGTTGATTCTCTGGTTGTACACGAAATAGAGTCACACCAGTTGTGTAATCGTACATGTACATGGGGTAATGATGTTTGTCTCATTCTGTTATTATTTTTACCCCCCTCCCTGATCCCACCCCCCCATTTCCCTATGTAATCCATCCTTCCTCCATTCTTGCCTCCCTCCCACCCCACATTATGTATCATCAGCCACTTATCAGAGAGATAATTTGGCCTTTGGTTTTTTGGGATTGGCTAATCTCACTCAGCATGACCATCTCCAACTGCAAATGCCATAATTTTATTCTTATTTATGGCTGAGTAATATTCCATTGTGTATATATACCACAGTTTCTTTATCCATTCATGAAGGGCATCTAGGTTGGTTCCACAATCTAGCTATTGTAAATTGAGCAGCTATGAACATTGATGTGGCTGCACCACTGTAGTATGCTGATTTTAAGTTCTTTGGGTATAGGCCAGGGAGTGGGATAGCTGGGTCAAATGGTGGATCCATTCCAAGTTTTCTAAGGAATCTGCACACAGCTTTCCAGAGTGGTTGCACTAATTTGCAATCCCACCAACAATGTAGGAGTGTTCCTTTTTCCCCACATCCTTGCCAACACCTATTGTTGCTTGTATTCTTGATAATAGACATTCTAATTGGGGTGAGATGGAATCCTACGGTGGTTTTGATTTGCATTTCTCTTATTACTAGGGATGCTGAACATTTTTTCATATATCTGTTGAAACGGCATGGTATTGACACCAAAATAGGCAGGTAGATCAGTGGTACAGAATAGAAGACACAGAGACAAACCCACATAAATACAGTTTTCTCATACTAGACAAAGGCGCCAAAAACATACAGTGGAGAAAAAATAGCCTATTCAACAAATGGTGCTGAGACAACTGGCAATCCATATGCAGCAAAATGAAACTAAACCCCTATTTCTCACCCTGCACAAAACTCAACTCAAAATGGATCAAGGACCTAGGTGGACCCTGCACCTAATAGAGGAAAAAGGAGGTTCAAATCTTCATCATGTTGGTTTAGGACCAGATTTCCTAAACGTGACTCCCAAAGCACAAGAAGTAAAAACAGGAATCAATAATTGGGATAGGTTCAAACTAAAAAGCTTTTTCTCAGCAAAGGAAACAATCAGCAATGTGAAGAGAGCCTACGGAGTGGGAGAAAATCTTCTCCACACGCATTTCAGATAGAGCACTAATCTTCAGTATTTATAAAGAACTCAAAAAACTTTACCCCCAAGTATACAAATAACCCAATCAATAAATGGGCTAAGGAAATGGGCAGACACTTTACAGAAGAAGACCTACAAGCAATCAACAGATACATGAAAAAATGTTCAGCATCCCTAGTAATAAGAGAAATGCAAATCAAAACCACCTTAAGATTCCATCTCACCCCAATTAGAATGTAAATGTCACCTTACAGGGCAAAAGGGACTTTACGGATGTGATTAAATTAAGGATTTGGAGAGGAAAGTGTCTTCTAGATTATTGACCGGTGCATGGATTCTCATGATTTTTGTATCTTTGCTGTCAATTGTCCCCTTTGACATTACAGAGGACATTAGTTATAAAATGCTTTTTATGCTGAATTCTACTTTGTCTGATATTGATATCCCAAGAACTACTGTAATTTCAACTCTTCTGAAAGTTTTAGATGTGTCTTCCACATGCAGAATCAAGTTACATTTTTCTTTGGTCTGGAATCTGAATATGATTTTTCTTTTTATAGGTGAGTCAAACTCATGTTCATTTATTGATATGGTAGATATGTCTGGCCTTGGGTTTGTTGTAGTTGAAGGGTTATGGAAAATAATATTTCTACAAGACAGCTCCCCAAGAAAAACGGAGGGACAGTGTGGCTCAGGGGGAGGGAGGGGAAATTGGCTAAATATTAAAACTCTCCCAGTGCCCCCTTTCCTAATAACAATGGGCCCTAAAGGAAAGGGGCAAATATTGAATGCTTAGCCCTAAACTTTTTCCTTCCCCCATCGCAAATTAGTTCTAAATGGAGACACAGCAAATACTGAAACTCTGTGAAACAATGGATCTTACCGAAAGAAAAGTAGTGGGCAAGTTTTGAGTGTTCATCCCTTAGGATCTGGACTCCAGACAACAATGAGTTTCAACCTTTTTACAACTACCTCCTAAACTAAAGTTTTAAGCTGTGCAACTAGCTCCTGATGGTCCAAACTGCACATACAAGGCTTCTAATGATTACATCATCGTATCCTATAAAACCAAAATCCCCTCCATAACTGACAGTCATTCTCCCATCCGGAAAATGCAGCCTGACTATGCCCAAGTCTGCGAATGAATAAAGGCTTCTCTGATTCTGTTGAGGTCTGTTTCCTGTCCTTTTGTGTTTATAGGAGTGATCTAGGTTATGTTACCTGATGACAGCTATTTCTAAATCTTTCCACAGTTACTTCTTTTGTGTATGTGATTTTTTTTTGTATTTAAGAAGACCTGTACTTTTATTTTTCTGTTTACCTTTACTTATTTAGATGTTATTTTTCCATATGAAGATCAATGATAATATTGAAATATTTCCTGCCCTTTGTTTCACTTTATCCCTTTGTCTCCATTATGAGACCATAAAATTACATTTCTTAGGGTTTGTTAAATTTTCTTTTATTGACTTGACTTCTGACTTTTCAATACTATACCTTCTGACTTTTAGATACTATTAGATGAGATAGTGCTCCTCTTTCTCTCCCAACTCTCCAAATGCATTAGCTGATTAATTTTTACACTTGATCTTAGACAAAAGACTAAGAAGCAAATAATTTCCAAACTGTGAGCACACACAAGGTTGACTTTCTGTGACCCTTAATCTCTTTATTTGTTGGAGTCTTTGTTCTATTGATGAATGTACTTAATTCTTATTGCAAATTCTTTTGCTATTGTTTCCCTAGTCATTCTTGGCTAATGACGTTTATCTTTCAATAACCCCTCACTAAGGGCACAAGGACATCCTATTTCTTGAGTTCTGTTGTGCTGAAATGTTGCCAGAATGTCCTTCAAGGCCTTTTCCTCAAAAATATTTCCAATTGCTTAATTTTTTTCATTTTTCCAATTTCTATTTCCTCTATTCCAATATTCCCATGAATTTCCACAGTATTTGTTTTTTCTTTATTCTTTTATCAGTTCATCTTTTTCAGTAATGACTTTACTTTTTTTATTCTACTTTCCTCCCTCTCTCCCTCCCCTTTCTTCTCCTCCTCCTCCTCCCCACAGTTCTAGGGATCAAACCCAAGGCCTGGTACCTGTCAGTCAGGTGCTCTACCACTGAGCCAAGCCCTCAGCCATCTTTTACTTTTTTCAATCGAGTGTGCTGGCTCGTATTTCATTTTGTTTTATTTTGTTTCTTTTACAATACTCATATATAGTTCTGTTTTGTAGTCTTTTTTTTTTTTTTTTTTTACAGAAGCAATTGTTTCGTGTGCCATTTAAAAGATGTCTATTTCAATGGACTAAATGTGTCCCTCTGCCCAAATTTAAATATTGAAACCCTAATCCCAATGTGATGGTGTTTGGAGGTGGGGCCTTTTAAAAGTAATTAGGCCATAAAGGTAGAGACTTAATGATGAGATTAGATTAGTGCCCTAATATAAAAATTATACTATATTGTATATATTACATAGAGATTAAACTAGTACCCTAACATAAGAATATATACTATAAGGGAGCCAGCTAGCTCCCTTTCCACACAGCACGAAGATACTGTCTAAATTAGGAAAAGGCCTGCGCTAGGAATTGTTCCTTACAGTCACCCTGACCTTGGAGTTCTAACTTCTGGATCTGTGAGAAATACAGATTTGTTGTTTAAGCCACCCAGTACTTGTTACAGCATCCAAAACTAAGATATTCATGCTTTGCACAAATATCAACTATTCCTTAGCATCATTTTGTGGAATGTGGATGCTCATGTCTATCTTTTCCATGTAGTATCATTTTGTCAAAGCTGTGCCAGTTTCTTTTTTTGCTCAGTGGGATTTAGTGAGTGAGACTTTCCTATCTGGCTATTTGCATTCCTTTTCTAAGGGAAGGTTCAGAGCGTGACTATTAAAACCACCAGAGCCGCACTGCCAGGGACACTTACTTTAAACACATTGTAACTAACAAAGCACTTTGTATACATGCTCTTTTATTTTATTTTATTTACTTTTTTTGGAGGGTACCAGGGATTGAACTCAGGGGCACCGAACCACTGAGTCACATCCCCACCCCTATTTTGTATTTAATTTAGAGACATAGTCTCACTGAGTTGCTTAGCACCTCGTTGTTGCTGAGGCTGGCTTTGAACTCATGATCCTCCTGCCTCAGCCTCTGGAGACGCTGGAATTATAGGCATGTGCCATCATGCCCCAGCTATATTTCATCCTCTTTTATTTTGATTTTTTAATTAGGTAGAATTTGGAGATATTTTAAGGAAATATTATGCCTATTTCCTATTGTATTGATAATCAGCTGACTTGCTAGTATTTAATGTTCTGGGTCTCAATTTCTTTACCTTTTAAAATTTTTATTTATTATTTATTTTTATTTATTTTCATATATGTATATACATGTGCATAAATATATATTTTTTCTTTTCTACTGGGGATTGAACCCAAGGATGCTTTACTACTAAGTCACACCCCCAGCCTTTTTATTTTGAGACAGGGTCTTGCTAATTTGGTATGGGTAATTGATTTGGTGATTGTCCTGCCTCAGTTTCCAGAGTTGCTGGGATTACAGCATGCACCATAGTGCCCAGTTAGTTTCTTTACCTTTAAGGGGCCTAGGTTTAAAATCAAATATCTAAAACTAATATTCAAAGACACTTAACTCTCATTACCTACTGAACTGTTATAAAGCCATGACATCTGGAATCACATACCAGAATGAATCACAAGATGAGACTCTCATACAATAGTATTCTGCAGGAAAAGTAGAGTTTTCTTGTAAGAAAAGACTATCTCAGACCTCCTCCTATGTCACTGTCAGCCTTTCCGCTCCTCCAGTTCAGTTTTACCCAGTCCCTCAACACAAGAAAACAAATACTATTGTCTGAGATGATCCTATGGGACAGAGAGCTGAAAAGGCTCTTTCTTTTTTCTACATATTGTTCCCATCTCTCTGTTTCAGTCATCATTGCCTCTTTGAAGTAACATCAACTAAGGTTGTACTTGACTCAAACATAGATCTCACCTATTACATATTGATAAGGGGTTAAGCACTGAAGTTGATGCTTGAGAAATAGTTCTTATTGAAAATTATTTTAAAATTTTGAATTATTCAAAACACTTCTATGGAAATTCAATCAACAAAGTAGGGAGACTCTCATGCAGTAGTTTATTGTTATCTCCAATCTGGAAAGGTAGCAACAAGTATACTTGGTGGTTTGCACAATTCTTGTTTTTTATACATCATGTTCTCCTTCAGACAGATTTGTGGCTTATAAACGAAACCAAATGTTTATTTAAAAATTGTTATAATGAAAACCTGTAGCCTGCTGCAATATGATTCATGGTCATGATAACATGGAAAGCATTTGTTTGCATTTGTAGTATAGGAAAATAATTTAAATTTATATTTTTTGTATAAATTATTTATATGGTAAATCCATGATGCAATTGCTATAATATTTTTTAGAAGTAAGGCAGAAGTTTAAAATTTATAAATACCTTTTTACATTTTGGTGGCACTAGATATAATTTTCTAGAAAGTTATTTTTTTCATTGTTTGAGTAGCAGTTAGCTGTTTCCATTCTGACAGATGGAACCAAAGCATTGTGAACATTTTATTAAAACAGCAAGTGAAGTTATGAAAAGAAGTGTCACTTTGCCAAGTATTCATCTTGCAAATTGAATTCTACAACTTAGCAGGTGGTTTAAGTCTCCTTCAGAAATTTAAAATCAGCTTATTTCATTTCTCTATGGTTTAACAGACACAGGTTCACTGCTGCGTTAACTTACAAGGATTCTATTTGCACATTTCTTAGAATTGGCAATTGAGAAAATATTTGCTTTCACTCAGAACAGCTTATGATTGCCACATTCAGATGGTTGATTCTTTAATGTCCTTCACTATTAATTTCTACCATTTGTCTCTGGAGTCTGTTTGTAAGACTGAAATATCTAAAAGTCAAACATTCAGTATGTTTTTTGACCTTTTTAATACCCTACATCATTGAACATACTGCCACTATACTACCCACATAGAAAACTTCAATATTCACTTAGTCTGCTTCTAGTTTACAAAATGACAGTAACATAGAGTCATTTGTTGGTTCTGTGAAGGATTGATTCCTGGTTGCCCCACAGATCCCAAAATCTATGGATTCTTAAATCCCTCATATAAAGTGGTATAGTTTCTGCATACAACCTATGCATCTCTTCCCATACACTTGAAATCATCTCTATGTTACTTAAAATATATATTGTGCAGGCTGTGTAAATAGTTGTTGTATCATTTAGGGGAAAATGACAAGAAAAATATCTGTACATGTTCAGTATGGACAATATTTTAAAAATATTTTCGATCACAGTTGAATCCACAAATGTGGAACCTGCAGATAGAGAGGACCTACTGCAGTTGGCACTGTCAGGTCTTAAAGACTGTAATGTGAGCTAAGGCAAATCAGATACACGAAAGAGCTATCATTAGTGATCATTTCATATGTGAAGAATGAAAACTGTCATACTGCCTTTGTTGCTTCTGATGTCACTGCCATAAGATTAATTTCACAAAAGCATCATTTTCCCTGCACAAAAGTTTTCAGTGTTTCTCTACTCTTTGCAAAGTTATAGTTAATACTTATCACTCACAGACTTCTTCAATTTAGCCCCAAACTCTTCTTAAATTACTTCTTAGAAGATTTTCTTCTTTTCTAGATCAACTAGTCTTAATTATTGTCTCCCAAGCAAGATGATATTTCTCTGACCCTCTCTCTGTTCACATGTACTGATGCATCTTCCTTTACCTATTTTTATTATCTAAGTCCTTATTGTCTCCTCAGATGTAACCTAAATCACAGTATGGTGAAGTTCCCCTTAAATATCCTACTTGCTCTTATTTCTTCTCCTTTAAACCTTTTTACCACCTCTTATTACATGGTAGCTTATACTGTTCTTTATTTTCCATGTATACATTCTGTCTCTCCAATTAAAGTATGAGATCCTGAAGGTAGGGATGCTTTTTATTTACCAAAATTACTAGCAACTCAGTATCCAGGACATAATAGTCCTGTGTGTTAATATTGGAAGTTAATTTTCCTAGGCTACCTCTAGAAATAGAACACACAATAAAAACTAGCTGAAAGCCCTGAGGATTTAAAATTATAGCTAAGGTTTTGCTTGTCCAACATGCTTTCTCTTCTTCCTTCTCCTAACTTTTTTGTAGACTTCATGCCTACTCTTTGTGGAATTGTCAATTATAGTGCTATATTTGACAGTATGGGCCAGTACACAACTTTCGGATGATTGAAAATTCCAGCAAAAATCTGACCTCACCCAGTGTGCTTTGGCTCAGAGCTCTTCTTCACTCTGGAGCCCAAACTAAGATTGTAGCCTCTTTTTTTAGAGGCTGATGAAGAGGTAAAGGAATGAAGTGTGGAAAATCATTCACTAGGTTTTTTTTCTTTTTGGATTGGTTTATTTCACTTAACATGATATTCTCCAATTCCATCCATATACCTGCAAATGTCATAATTTTATTATTCTTTTTTTATTCATTTAATTTTGATCCATTGAACACAAATGGAGTACAGCTATTGTTTCTCTGGTTATACACAAAGTAGAGTCACACCATCTGTGCATTCATACGTGTACACAGGGCAATATATTATTATTTATAGCTGAATAATATTCCATTGTGTATATATATCAGTTTCTTTTTCTTTTCTTTTTATTTAATTTTTTGATTCATTGAACACAAATGGAGTACAGCAATTGTTTTTCTGGTTGTACACAAAGTAGAATCACCCCATCTATGCATTCATACATGTACACAGGGCAATGATATCTGTCACACATACTGTTATGAACATTCTGAACTCCATTTCTGTCATTCCTTCTACCATGCTGTCTTTGGGTTCTCTTGATATATCCTCTAGGTTTAATTGGGACACTTTCTTCCCGTGTTTTCTCATGGTGCTCGTGTATCTTCCCCTCTGTTGCTTGAGGGGTGTTTGATCAAGCGGTGACCCAAGAAGGGTGCTGTCCCACTACCTCCAGGTTGGGAATGATCAATGCTTCTGGGCAGAGGCCGCCTAGTGTTGATAGACAATTAGATACAGCAAGGTGGTAGACTCCGGGCCTGGGTGTGGGCCTGGGCACTAGTTCAAGTTGGGGTGGTGTCACAGAACTGTGCTCAGTGATGGAGACACTGGGCTTGAGAGCCCAGGCTGACCTGAACTCCTCGCTGGGGGTTCAGGCAGTGGCAGGTGGTTGCTCTCTCCTGGGGACACTGTAAGCTATTGCCAAAGGCCCAAAGCTCCCTGCCCGATCACTCCAGACACTGCTGACACTGCTGGCGGCCCCAGGAAGCTGGAAATGGACCCCCTCTGCCAGGGAAGCCACCAAACTCAGAGCAGTTCCACCTCCCCACCGGAGTCAGCGATTCCAGGGGCTTCAGGCCAACCTCTTCAGGTGCGGCTGGGGGGCCCAGGAAGCCCGAGATGGGCACTCTCAGCCAGGGAAGCTGCGGAAGTGGCGCAGAATAATTCCCACTCCCAGCCAGAGACTGCGTTCTCAGAGTTTCCCGGCTGGAGCTCCCCCGACGCAGCTGGCGTCCCCAGGAAGCTGGAAATGGACCCCCTCTGCCAGGGAAGCCGCCAAACTCAGAGCAGTTCCACCTCCCTGCCGGAGTCAGCGATCCCAGGGGCTTCGGGCCAACCTCTCCAGGTGCGGCTTGAGGGCCTGGGAAGCCCGAGATGGGCACTCTCCGCCAGGGAAGCTGCGGAAGTGGGGCAGAATAGTTCCCACTCCCCGCCAGAGACTGCGTTCACAGAGTTTCCCGGCTGGAGCTCCCCTGACGCAGCTGGAGGCCCCAGGAAGCTGGTAATGGGCCTTCTCCGCCAGTTAAGCCGCCAAAATGGCGTGGGGTAGTTCCATCTCCCTGCCAGAGTCCGCAATCCCAGAGTTTCCCGGATGCCTCTGGATGCCCAGGTAGCCTGAGATGCTCGGTCTCTGCCTGGGAGGCCGCCGGCTGATGCCGGAGCCACGGCCAGTGACTCCAAAGCGCTACGGGGGACCCGCACTCACTTGTTGGCTGGCGCAGACCCAGGTCGGTGGCTCCGAAGCAGCTGCAAGGTCTGGCGCTCCCGGATGGTAGCTGTCAGCGGCGGGCCGAGCCCAGCCCGGCTGAGTTGGTTCTGGAGCGGCACCTGGGGACCCCTTATATGTGCTTTGAATATAAAATCTCGTTGAGAGTCATATTCCTGCTGTTTGAATCCCGAGCAAGTAGGAATCCACGGAGCAAGTAGGAATGCAGCCTTCCTCTAATCCACCATCTTGGATCCTCCGCCATCTTGGATCCTCCGGCATCCACATACTGTTATTATTCTTACCCCCCAACCTCAACCCCACTCCTCCCTTCCCTCTATGCTCTCTATCCTTTCTACATTCTTGCCATCATTCCACCCCACATTATGCATCATCATTCACTTATCAGAGAGACCATTTGGCCTTTGGATTTTGGGGATTGGCTAATCTCATTTAGCATAACAGTCTCCAACATCATCCAGTTGCCTACAAATGCCATAATTTTATTCTTCTTTATGGCTGAGTAATATTCCATTGTGTATATATACCACAGTTTCTTTATCCATTCATCTATTGAAGGACATCTAGGTTGGTTCTATAATCTAGCTATTGTGAATTGAACAGCTATGAACATTGATGTGGCTGCATCACTACAGTGATGATGATTACTGTATGCTGATTTTAAGTCCTTTGGGTATAGGCCAAGGAGTGGGATAGCTGGGTCAGATGGTGGATCCATTCCAAGTTTTCTAAGGAATCTCCACACTGCTTTCCAGAGTGGCTGCACAAACTTGCACTCCCACCAGAAATGTGAGTGTACCCTTTTCCCCACATCCTCACCAACACCTATTGTTACCTGTATTCTTAATAAAAGACATTCTAATTGGGGTAAGATGCAATCTTAAGGTGGTTTTGATGTGCATTTCTCTTATAACAAGGTATGTTGAACATTTTTTCATAAATCTGTTGATTGCTTGTAGATCTTCCTCTGTAAATTGTCTTTTCAATTCCTTGGCCCATTTATTGATTGGGTTACTAATATTCTTGGTGTAAATATTTTTGAGCACTTTGTAGATTCTGGAGATTAGTGCTCTATCTGAAGTATGTGTGGCAAAGATTTTCTCCCACTCTGAAGGCTCTCTCTTCACATTGCTGATTGTTTCCTTTGCTGAGAAAAAGCTTTTTAGTTTCACTCTATCCCAATCATTGATTCCTGCTTTTATTTCTTATGCTTTGGAAGTCACATTAAGGAAACCTGGTCCTAGGCCAACGTGATGAAGATTTGGACCTATTTTCTCTTCTATTATGTACAGGGTCTCTGGTCTAATTTCTAGGTCCTTGATCCACTTTGAGTTGAGTTTTGTACAGGGTGAGAGATATGGGTTTAGTTTCATTTTGCTGCATATGGATTTCCAGTTTTCCCAGCACCATTTGTTGAAGAGGCTGTCTTTTCTCCATTGTATGTTTTTGGCTCCTTTGTCAAGTATGAGATACATGTATTTATGTGGGTTTGTCTCTGTGTCCTCTATTCTGTACCATTCATCTACCTGTCTATTTTGGTGCCAATACCATGCTGTTTTTGTTACTATTGCTCTGTAGTATAGTTGAAGTTCTGGTTTTGTGATACCCCCTGCTTCGCTCTTCTTGCTAAGGATTGCTTTAGCTATTCTGGGTCTCTTATTCCTCCAAATGAATTTCATGATTGCTTGCTCTATTTTTATGAGGTCCATCATTGGGATTTTAATTGGAATTGCATTGAATTTGTATAGTGCTTTTGGAAGTATGGCCATTTTGACAATATTAAATCTGCCTATCCAAGAACATGGGAGATCTTTCCATCTTCTCAGATTCTCTTTAACTTCTTTCTTTAGTGTTCTGTAATTCTCATTGTAGAGGTCTTTCACTTCATTTGTTAGATTGATTCCCAAGTATTTTATTTTATTTGAGGTTATTGTGAATGGGGTAGTTTTCCTTATTTCTCTCTCAGAGGATACATCACTTATGAATAAAAATGCATTAGATTTATGAGCATTAATTTTATATCCTGCTACTTTACTGGATTCATTTATGAGTTCCAGAAGTTTTCTGGTGGAATCTTAGGGTCTTCTAAATAGAGAATCAGGTCATCAGCAAATAGGGATAGTTGGAGCTCTTCTTTTCCTATTCGTATTCCTCTAATTTCTTTGGTCTGTCTAATTGCTCTGGCTAGAGTTTCAAGAACAATGTTGAATAGTAGTGGTGAAAGAGTGCATCCCTGCCTTGTTCCAGTTATCAGGGGGAATGCTTTCAATTTTCCTCCATTTAGAATGATGCTAATTGTGGGCTTAGCATAGATAGCCTTTACAATGTTAAGGAATGTCCCCACTATCCCTATTTTTTCTAGTGTTTTGAGCATGAAGGAGTGCTGTATTTTATCAAATGCTTTCTCTGCATCTAATTGAAATAATCATGTGGTTCTTGACTTTAAGTCTGTTGATGTGGTGAATTACATTTATTGATTTCCAGATGTGGAACCAACCTTGCATCCCCAGGATGAAACCCACTTGATCATGGTGCACTATCTTTTTAATATGCTTTTGTATGTGATTCGCTAAAATTTTGTTAAGAATTTTTGCATCTATGTTCATTAGAGATATGGGTCTGAAATTTTCTTTCCTCGATGTGTCCTTCTCTGGTTTTGGTATCAGGGTGATATTAGCTTCATAGAATGAGTTTGGAAGGGTTCCCTCCTCCTCTATTTCATGAAATACTTTGAGGAGTATTGGAATGTGCTTTTCTTTGAAGCTCTTGTAGAACTCGGCTGTGAATCCATCTGGTCCTGGACTTTTCTTTGTTGGTAGGCTTTTGATGACTTCTTCTATTTCATTGCTTGAAATTGATCTGTTTAAGTTGTGTATGTCCTCCAGATTCAGTTTGGGTGGCTCATATGCCTCTAGGAACCTGCTGATGTCTTCAAGGTTTTCTATTTTGTTGGAGTATAAATTTTCAAAGTAGCTTCTTATTATGTTTTGTATTTCAATTGTGTATGTTGTAACATTTCCATTTCCATCACAAATTTTAGTAATTTGGAGTTTCTCTCTCCTTCTCTTCATTAGCGTGGCTTTGGAAGGGGAACAAAATACTCCTCAAAGTATTTCATGAAATAGAGGAGGAGGGAACCCTTCCAAACTCATTCCAAAGGGTTTATCAATTTTGTTTATTTTTTCAAAAAACCAACTTTTTGATTTGTCAATTTTTTGAATTGTTTCTTTTGTTTCAATTTCATTGATTTCAGCTCTGATTTTGATTATTTCCTGTCTTCTACTACTGTTGGTGATGGTCTGTTCCTCTTTTTCTAGGGCTTTGAGCTGTAATGTGAGGTCATTGATTTGTTGACTTTTCATTCTTTTATTAAATGCACTCCATGCAATGAATTTTCCTCTTAGCACTGCTTTCATAGTATCCCAGAGATTTTGATATGTTGTATCTTTGTTCTCATTGATCTCTAAGAATCTTTTAATTTCCCCACTAATGTCTTCTGTTATCCATGTATCATTCAATAGCATATTATTTAATCTCCAGGTCTTGGAGTAGTTTCTGTTTTTAACTTTATCGTTGATATCTAATTTCATTCCTTTATGATCTGATAGTATACAAGGTAGTATCTCTATGTTTTTGTATTTGCTAAGAGTAGCTTTGTGGCATAACATATGGTCTATTTTAGAGAAGGAGCCATGAGGTGCTGAGAAGAAAGGGTATTCGCTTTTTGATGGATGGAATATTCTATATATGTCTGTTAAGTCCAAATAAGTGATTGTGTCATTGAGTCCTAAGGTTTCTTTGTCCAATTTTTGCTTGGAAAATCTGTCCAACGGTGAAAGAGGAGTGTTAAAGTCCCCCAGTATTATTGTGTTTTGGTCTATTTGATTCCTGAAATTAAGAAGGATCTGACTGATGTACATGGATGCACCATTGTTTGGTGCATAAATATTTATGATCATTATGTCTTGCTGATTTATGCTTTCTTTAAGCAGTATGAAATGTCCTTCTTTATCCCTTCTGACTAACTTTGGCTTGAAGTCTGCTTTATCTGAAATGAGGATGGAAACCACTGCTTTTTTACTCAGACCATGTGCATGGTATGTTTTTTCCCAACCTTTCACCTTTAGTCTGTGGGCATGTTTTTCTATGAGATGTGTCTCTTGAAGGCAGCATATTGTTGGGTCTTTCTTTTTAATCCAATCTGCCAGTCTATGTCTTTTGATTGATGAGTTTAGGCCATTTACATTCAGGGTTATTATTGAGATATGACTTGTATTTCCTGCCATTTTAGCTTTTTTGGGGTTTTTAGCTTAACTTTGTTTCTCCTTTGATTGACTCCTTCTTTAGGGTAATTCCTCCCCATGTTGACTGAGATTGTTGCTTTTCATTTCTTCCTCTTCGAATATTTTTTGAGAATATTCTGTAGGGCAGACTTTCTCTTTGTCAATTCTTTAAGCTTTTGTTTATCATGGAAGGATTTTATTTCATCATCAAATCTGAAGGTAAGGTTTGCTGGGTATAAGATTCTTGGTTGGCATCCGTTTTCTTTCAGAGCTTGAAATATGTTGTTCCAGGCCCTTCTTGCTTTTAGGGTCTGGGCTGAGAAATCTGCTGATATCCGTATCGGTTTCCCCCTGTAGGTAATCTGATGCTTTTTCTCGCATCCTTTAAAATTCTATCTTTGTTTTGTATGTTGGGTATTTTCATTATTATGTGCCTTGGTGTGGATCTGTTGTAATTCTGTGCGTTTGGTGTCGTGTAAGCCTCTTGTAATTGATTTTCCATCTCATTCATCATATTTGGGAAATTTTCTGATATTATTTCATTGAACAGATTATTCATACCCTTGGTTTGTATCTCTGTGCCTTCCTCAATCCCAATAACTCTTAAATTTGGTCTTTTCATGATGTCCCATATTTCTTGGAAGTTTCCTTCATGATTCCTAACCGTCTTCTCTGTTTGTTTGACTTTGTTTTCAAGATTAAATATTTTGTCTTCATTGTCTGAGGTTCTGTCTTCCAAGTGATCTATTCTGTTAATTAAGCTTTCTGTTGAGTTTTTTACTTGGTTTATTTTTTCCTTCATTTCCTTGTTTCCTTCAAGGATTTCTGTTTGTTTTTTTCTCAGAACTTCTATCTCTTTATTGAAATGATATTTGCTTCCTGCAATTGCTCTATTAGCTGATTATTCATAGCCTTAATCTGCTCTCTCCTCACATCATTCTCTTCTCAGATCATTTTAGTTATGAACATTTCGAACTCCCTTTCTGTCATTCCTTCTACCATGGTGTCTTTGGGTGTCTTGATATATCATCTAGGTTTAATTGGGACACTTTAGTCCCATGTTTTTTCATGTTGCTCGTGTATCTTCCCCTCTAGTAGTGCTAAGCAGAGGGATTGCAATTTCCCTGTAAAGACTTAAAGTGTCCCTGCAGATTTCCAGTAACTCACCTGATGCTTGATCAACCAGTGACCCAAGAAACCTGCTGTCCCACTACCTCCAGATTGGGAATGATCAATGCTTCTGGGCAGAGGCAGCCTGGTGTTGATAGACAATCAGATACAGCAAGGTGCTAGACCCCTTGCCAGGGTGTGGACCTGGGCACTAGACCAAGTTGGGGTGGGGGCACAGAACTGTGCTCAGTGATGGAGATACTGGACTTGAGAGCCCAGGCAGGCCTGAATTCCTTGCTGGGGGCTCAGTCGGTGGCAGGTGGTCACTCTCTGCCAGGGAAGCTGTAAAATGGCGCTGAAGGGCCTAAACTCCCCACTGGGGCTGGCGACTCTCTCCACTCCAGGCCAGATCTCTCCAGGAGCCACAGTGCCGTGGTGCCGCCGGAAGACTGGAGCTCAGCTCTGAGGACTCAGGCAGCCGAAGATGGTCGCTCTCTACCAGGGAAGCTGTAAAATGGCGCCAAAGGGCCTAAATTCCCTGCTGGATCTGGTGACTCCCTCCTCTCTGGGCCAGATCTCTCCAGGAGCCGCAGCACCAGTGGCATCACAGGAGGACCGGAGCTCAGCTCTGAGGCCTCAGGCTGCCTAAGGTGGTTGCCCATTCATTGGCTTTTAAAACTCTTATTTTTTCTTCTTTTCTTTCTCTTTCTTCTTTTGTGGTTCTGTGAACCCAAGGCCTAATGTATGTTAGGCAAGTACTCTAATGCTGAACTGTATCCCCAGTCCTGGCTCTTAAATCCTTCCTGTAGAAGAGGCACACATGTACTGGCAGAAAGCCCATCAATGAACTACATTTGTGAGCCCAGAAGTAAACCTTTTCATCACTGGTCAGTTAATTTTTGAAAAGGGGGCTAAGATAGTTAGTGAGGAAAGAAGTCTTTCCATCAATTGGTGTTGGATTAATTAAATATTTGCATTTAAAAAAAAGGAATGAAGTTAAACCACTACTTCACATCATATACAAAAATTAACTCAAAATGGATCACAGGCATAATTATAAAAGCTAAATGTAAAAACTAACATTATAAAACTCTTGACATGGGAATAAATCTTTATGATCTCAGGTTTCTTACATGTGACATGAACAACAAAAGAAAAAATAAATTGGACTTCATCAAAATTAGTGTCAAAGGACACTATCAAAAAACAAGGCAATCAGTGCTAGAGCACTTGCCTTGGTTGTGCAAGGCCCTGGGTTCAATACCCAGCACTGGAAAAAAAATGTAAAGCAAACAAATAATCTTATTATCTGACAAGAGAGTCCAATCCAGAATATATAAAGAATGTTTATAAATCAATAAAAGATGCAAATGGCCAATAAGGAGGTAAAAAGATGTTCAACATCAGTCATCATTAGGGAAATGCAAATCGACATCACAATGAGATACCACAAAGAGTAGATAAATTTAAAAGACAGAAAAAGAGTAATGCTAGTGGAGAAGAGGGACCCCTTAAACATTGCTTGTGGGAACAAAAAATGATGTAAGTGCATTAGAAAACACTTCATTGCTTCATTGGCAGTTGTCTCAAAAGAGCCTAGAATCTTATCAGTTTCTTAAGATAAATAGCTATCACATGATCTAGCAATTATATTCCCAGGATATAAACAAGAGAATTGAAACTACATGTCCATACAAAAACCTTTTTACAAATGTTTATAGCAGTATTCATCAGAACAAACTCAAAAGTAGAAACAATCCCAATGTTCATGCATGATTAACCCAATGTGGTACATCATAATAGGCATAAAATACTGATACTTGATACATGGATACATGGATGAACCTTGAAACATATGAAAGAAGCCAGTAACAAAAACTCCTTATGTCATAAAAATTGTCAAGAATAGGTTAACCCATAGAGATAGAAAATAGATTAGCAATTACCAGGGAATGAAAGAAAGGATATATGGGTAGTGACTGCCATGGGTATGAGGTTTCTTTGGGGGAATAAAAATGTTCTGCAATAGCAATGATAGCCGCATAACTGTGTGAATATACTTAAAAGATTTACTGAACTATATGATTTAAGAGGGTGGATTTTATGGTGTGTAAATTATAGCTCAATACAGTCTTTTTTAAAAAAGTGACACCCATAATTTCTATTCACTTTCATTGGTCAAAGAAAGTCACATGGTCACAAATTACTGTGATGGGACAAGGAAGTACAATTTTTCCATGTGCTTGGAAGGGAAGTGGAAATATTGGTGAACAACACTGATTACTACAACAGGAACTCTCATTTTTAGTCCCATAGAAGGGCATGAGTCTCAGGGTAGGCTAATGGTAGTTTACACCCTCCTGGAGGCAATTGTTGGTTTAGTAAGGAGGCACATAACATAACTAGGCCAACCAACCCTTCTACAGGCCTAATGTATGTTACAGACAGAAAATTGTTGTAATTTAGTAATAGGAAGATAAGAGTCTGGAATTATTGGAAAACATCTTACTGGCCTTATGGAGAAAGCTTGCATCCAGCTGAAACTATTCCACCCTAAGATGCAGAAGAAATTCAGATTAATAAGCCATTAGCAGCAAAATGGAATTCTAACCTTATAATTCTTGACCCAGCAGACGTTCCACTTATTTTCAGAGAAATCTACAGTAATTTGTTGGGAGCAGCAACTGAATTATGGGTCTTGAACTGTCCTGTGACATAGGTGATGCTTCTCTTGGGAATTCTCTGTGAGAAGGCAATGATTTGAGGCTGCCCAGTTGCTGTGGTGATGCCCTGTTCAATAGGAGGTTCAGTCAGTGCCAGCCACCAGAGCTAAACAGTGAGGTTTAGATGCCAGCTGCTCAAGGGGTAGAAAGTTATGGCTGCAATCTAATGATCATAATCAGGCTGCTCATACTCATGACCTTGGTTCTGCTTACTTTGAAGAAACTTTCTCATAATTAAATCATTTTAATGTTTATGCCTGCATAATAAACAGGCTGAGCTTGTTGTGTGTCACTACCTTCCTACCAGAGTTGTAGTCAACCACCAGGACTCAGATTTTTCTGTTTTCATGTCTGTGGGTCTTTTCTCCATCCCCTCATCACCCCATCTGGTACTTGAATTAACGACCCTGCAGGTCATGTCAGTATTTCCTCTTTACTGCCTTGTGGAATCTCTTCTCCTCCCCACACTGTTTCCAATGCTTAAGCAGAAGGATTCCCCTTCTCAGGCTTTTATGTTCCCCCTTTTCTATAACTGCACACTCCATCTCTAATGTTGCCTCCTGAGTGAGTGATTTTTAATGAGGTTTATTATTTTACTGCTGATGCTAAATAGCTTCTAATATGGCTCCTGATGATTCCTACATGATTTGCATGTATGTGTGATCCTCTCCCTTTGAGAGCGATCTGATCTAGTTACTGGTTGCTTGCAATTAGAACACAGCAAAGTGATGGGACATCACTTCCAAAAATAAGTCATAGTAAGACTCTGATTTCTGATTGGTTTGCCCTCTGTGGCCACCAGCTATTGAGAGGTGCCCTAATGGAAAGGTCCACCTTACAGGAACTGAGGGGGACCCCAGCTAACAATCTATAAGAAAATGAAATCCTGCCAACAACCATGTGAGAGAACGTGGAAGTGCAATCCCCAGGGGTGAACCTCAAGATTTCTGCAACCCAGCTGACACCTCAGTTGCAATCAGTAAGAGACCCTGAAGTAGGAGACCAAACTAAGCTGTGCCCAGTGAGATAAATATTGTTGTGTTAAGTCACCAATTTTTTTTGTTGTTGTTGTTGGGATAATTTGCTATGCAACAGTAGATAATCAGTGCAGTGCCCCTTCCTCAAAATCTTGGCGCTCTCTCTCTCTTTTGATCTGGGTTGGGAGTTGTTCTATTTATCTTTTTGCTAAACAGCTCTTAAAAATGACACATCCTGGGGCTGGGGTTGTGGCTCAGTGTCAGAGCACTAGCCTAGTATGTGTGAGGCACTGGGTTCAATTCTCAGCACCACATATAAAGAAATAAAATAAAGGTCTATTGATAATTAAAATGATATTTTTAAAAAAATACACATCCTTCATCTCTATTCCAGGCCCTACATGAAGCAGATTCACTTCAGTTCTTTCCCTTTTAGCATTCGGCTTTCTCTCCCCTGTATGCTCCCTGGGGAGGTCACAACACTGCCCATGCTTTCCCTGGTCTTAACCCCAGAGTTTCAGTCCAATGTGCACAATATTTTCCTCTCCTGACTATAATGCTGCTTTCACACTTGATAGAACCCCATTCCTCTACGACATTCTTCAACAGGTTCCAAATTTCAGAAAGTATGTAGTTAATCACCCACCATAGGAACCTCAGCTAATGAGTTCTGGACTGGATGAGAACCAGGAGAGTAGTAATTAAACTGCAGAAAGGGCTTGAGTGGGCTTTTAGTATGAAGATGTGATGGTTCTCCAGTAAGTGTCTGTTTCTGTCAATGCTATTTTCCATCATCTGATGACCCATCCATCTCTACAGAGTGATAACCCAGCTACTTTGCACTCCTCCTTTCTGCTCTCCCCTACAGTGCTTGCTCACACCTGGGTCCAGCCATGAAGCATTCCCTTGCATTCCCTCCATTTGCAGGGATCTCACGTTTAGTACCTTTGGCATATGCTTCCCTTCCTTAGAAACACTAATTTCTAGCTTCCTTTATGCATCAAAGTTAGGGGTCCTTTCTATCCTATCCCTCCTCCAGAAACTCTCCCCCAAAGAATAGTGATATCCTTAAATTTGGTCTTTCTAAAGGCATTTTATCAATCACTGTCAGAGGAAGGATCAGGGCTTAGAAAAGAAGTGCAATTGTGAATCCAGGTGCAGACAGTGCTGGTGGTTTCCTCCTCTGTTGCTGAACAGGTACCGTGGGCTCAGAGAACTGCCCCTGCAGCCTTAACCTGACAGAGTCTGAGGTAGGTGGTGTGTTTGGAGTGGGGGTCAGGGTGATGGACATGGTAGAAGAGAGAAAAGAATAATTTTGTAGCAAGGCAGTTTGTTGGCACAATCCCTGTGGCCTGTCATAATTCAACCATTGCAGCTGATTCAGGGCCAAGCTGATCATTCATTCTATGCATACATTTATCTGAAGGACTTTGAATAGATGGACCACAGGTTTTAAAAGAATTTAGTAATAATTTGGTCACCCAAGACTCCCTGGGACAGGTATCTGTCTCTCTCTATATAAGTGCATGTTGACATAGCATTTGGCATGACTTTTCTCCTCTGGGAGGTTGTTCTTAGACCCCAGGCTGAGTTGGGCATCTTTCTCTGGGCTCCCATAGTAAGACCTGGTATGTGAATCTGATAGAGTACATAAGATTTAGTTTTCTTTTACTCATGAGTTTCTCTGTCATCCAAAGAGCTTCTTTAGAACTTTTTTCATCTTTGTGTCCTCAATACTAAGACGGTTCTTTCACATAACTTTTGAAATTTTATCTACTACATGAAACAATGCTCTCCAGTGCCCTGGTTTTTATCCAATCTTTGTCCCATAAGGACGCTTGATCACATATTGTCTTGACTTGTTCTATAATATGTTATCATTCATGATTCTCACCACCCCCTACAGAAATTGAACTCTGTCATGTTGATATCATTTCCTTTCCCTATCCTAGTCCCTTTCCAGAAGGTCCAGATGGCCTCTGGTATCTACAAGTTACTCTACTCTGCCTCAAAAGTGAATGAGAAGATGGTGAATCTGCATTTCAGCTTACTCATTCAAAGATTGATAGAGTGAGAAATGTTCAAACCGACTAGAGAGGTTTTTTGTTGTTGTTGTTTTTTGGAGGTGCTGGGGATTGAACCCAGTGCCCTGTGCTTTCAAGGCAAGCACTCTACCAACTGAGCTATATCCCCAGCCCTCGACTAGAGAGTTTTGATAGGTGAGCCCATGAATTCACTTAGGAAAACCCCATAAGCACCCTTCATCCCCAGGCTATACTGCCTAATTGGCTTCTTCTGTCTAAATCTTTAGGATTCCTCTACCCTAGTCAATACCTCCCACACAGACACAACTGGCAATACTCCTCATACATACAATCTTAAATATGTGACCCCTATGGGACTTCAGCAATATGTCTCCCCTCAGCAGCTGGGATCTGCCCATTGCCCTATTCCTACCAGCCCTGCTCCCAGGGCACCAGACCTAGCTTATTCCCTCCCTTGATCTAGGGACACTAGTGATATAAGACTTAGGTAGCTAGCACCTAAAATGCAGTAGGCAGTGACCAGTTCATTCTTCTAGTGTATCCCATGGTCAGTTGGGGCTCCCCTGCCCCACAGATCTGATACATATTTCCATCTCATCCTGTGTCCTCCCTGTGATTTCCCCCACAGCTGTCTTAGAACACATTCTTTTTTGCTTCATCATCTCCTGAATATCCATCTCTACCTTTTCACCCATTTCTAGAAGAAATCCAACCACAAATTTTGCATTTGTAATTTTTTTGTAGATTTTTATTCAAACTGTGATGCTGGAAGAGGAGCAAGGGGGTGTGTGTGTATGCTCGTGCGCACACCTAACAGCCTTCTACTATCTGGCTCTATCAGCCTCTCCCACCCCTAGTATCTTCCAGGGAGACTTATCTTACTGAGCACAACAGGGCATGTGTCTTGCCTTCAGAGGTGGTAGTTTAGAAAGTTTTCTACTCATTATTTTGTTATGGATGCATTTTTCTAATACAATCTGGTTCTATATCTGTTAACAGTTTCCTCCTCTGTAAATCTCTCCTTCTACCCAACCACCCTCCTATCTACAACAAAGTACCCCTTTTGTCTCCAAGGATTGCTCTGGAACTGGGCTGCACTGTGGTACCTCGGATGTATTGACCTGTGCCTCAGAGTTTGTCCCCCACCCTCTGCCATTGATAATGAATTATTTACCACTAAACCCCCCCTCTTTTGGGGAAAACCCTAACATTTACCTGAAACAGCAAAGCTTTTTTTCTTTTCATGGATATGTGTGCTGAGCCTGAGGCAGTGTTTCCTCCCAAATCTGCAGGAAAAGAAGCAGTTTCATCAGAGATCTTAAGCAGACACTGTTTATTTTGCATGAACAAATAGCAATTGCTCTTCCAATTTGATAGTTAAAAATGAACAGTTGTGGTGATAATTGCAACATATTTATATTGGCATTTAAGTTCTAGAAGAATAGCAGTTTCAATTGATTCATATTTATCAAGTCAAAGATTAAGTAAGTGCTACTGCATTTTAAAATTAGAGCAGACAATGAATTAAAGAAAATGCCTGAATTAATAGTCATATAAATATAAACATCTTTTGTTGGGGGGCAGTAGGGGTGGTGAAAAGAGAAACAAGAGGACCAGTAGTTCAAAGGAAGTATAACATTTGCTTATTAATACTGAGGAAGGTACACAGAAAACCAGCATTCATTATTGCTGTTCATATTTGCATGTGCTGACTTTGGTTACTGGACCAACAAAACATGTTTGCCATAGAAGACACTGCAGTACAGACCAAATTCTGCAAACTTCTCACCACAGAGCTAATCCCACTGATATGATCTGTAATACTAGGTGGGAATGTCAACAGTAGCATTTTAATAAGCATGTTGTTAATATTAATCTCATGGTTTATGAAATGCATTGCTGGTTGAAGAACTGTGCTTACTTGTAATACTGTTTTTAACCACCACCAAATAGATTGTGTCTTTGTGACAATCTATTTGCACCTCTCCTTACAATGTGTCATCCATATGGAAGATTCCTACCTGCTCCCAGTAAATAATTTTGAAGAGAAATTCTGAAGAGTTTTAAATGAGATCAAGTTGTGAAATGGAAGCAATTACCAATTTAGAATTGGAAATAGAACAGGTTATATATAATATGTTTATAACAATCTGTCTTTAGTTATTTTTACTTTAGAAAGTAGATATAATTCAAATTATAGAATTATAGAACTGAGAGTACTTTACAGGGTACCAACCTCTCCTCACTTGCCAGATAAAGTAACAAGAAGTTAATTTTGCACCCAACACCACATAACTGGTAAAAGAAAGCGACTAATGCATAAAGCTCTTGATTTCTAGATTAACATTTTTTCTATAACCTTAGTGCTCCAACAATAAATATAATTAATTTGAAACATTAAGCTTCATTGTATTTTAATGGATCAATTTTCTAAATGAAATTAAGATATCAATATTTCAACCAGTCAAATCATTGACTTTGTGTGGCTGTATTTTTATGTTTATCATATTTTGCATATTGAACATTCAAGATATTCTTTCCATAGTCCTAATTTTCAATCCCTCTAATTACTCAAGGTTGAAGGAAGAATAAAACATAGACGAAAACATAAACATAGAATAAAACATAAACATAGACTTTCAATATTCACATCTTTTATGCCAAATTAGAATTCAAAAAAATACTTTCAGTGATGTTTTAAAATTAAATTTTATGACTTGAATTGTGGAATATATTAATGAGAAATATATATTCATTCTCAGATAAGTGGAATGCTTATTCCTAAAATGATTAGTTTGCTGATTCCATTTTATTAGAAGAGTACTTTACAACACTAGATTAGCAAAACTTCATACAAATAATCTTTCTTAAGAATTTGAAATAAGTTGGTGAACTTAAAATGGTGCCTGCACATTCATGAAAGTAGTACAACAGCATTCCTTATCTGTATTTTGTTTTCCATAGTTTCAGTCACATGGTAGTGACCTAATGCTACATCACAATGCCTACGTCATTCATCTCATTTTATGTCATCACATAGGTATTGATTATAGCACTTCATCACAAGATGGGTGAATACAATATAGAAAGATATTTTGAGAAAGAGCACATTCACCTAAATTTATTATAGTTATTATGATTGTTATATTTTATTTTTGCTGTTAATCTCTTACTGTGCCTAATTTGTAAATTAAAATTTATCACAGGTATGCACATATAGAAAAAAACAGTGTGTGGTATATGTGTGTGTGTGTGTCTGTGTATGTGTGTGTAGGGCTCAGTACTATCTGTAGTTTCACAGATTCACTGGGAATCTTGGATATGTGCATGCAAATAAGAAGGGACTATTATATTCAGTACTACATTATTTACATTCGATGGAATAGACAGGCACTGGCTTATTATTGCTCTCTCTTTAAAAAAAATAATTTTAATAAAAACCTTTAAGACACTTTCCTTTACATCTATGTGGCTGAAATTGGGCCTCATGTTCATTCTTGTACCAACCATTGGCAAGGAAGGGACTATTTTTTACTCCATGAGACCCACTCTTGAGTTAGGGTCAGTTGTCCAAAAATGCACTGGTGTTACTCAATGGGAAGGGGAGAATTTCTGCACTCAGCAGAAGGGGACCCAACTTCCTCCCTGAAACTGCACTCTTGACACTTTTTGCCTTGAACTTCTCTAGCTACTACCGTTCAGACTCCTTTGTAGGCTGCTCTTCCTCTTCCCTCCTTCTAAAAGATGGAGTTACCCACACTTCTATCCTAGTTCCTCTTTCCCTTTCTTTCTCTATTCCTCCCCCTAGGCTACCTTACCCATTCCTATCACTTTAAATATCACACCAAGTTGATCGTCTCCCACCCAAAACTTTCAACTAAGCTCCATAATCAGATATCCAGATTTGTTCCACATGGACATTCAGGCACTTAGGTTTCTTTCTTCTAGTACAGTGGTTGTCAAACTTAAGCATGCATGGAAATCACTTGGAGGGCTTGTTAAAACACATGTTGCTTGTGCTAGACCCCATCCTCAGAGCATCTGATTCAGCAGGTCTGGGTAGGAACTCCAGAGTACATTTCTAACAGTTCTTTCTGGGTCTCACTGCTGCTATGGTAACACCGAACAAGTATCTGAGAGTACCATCTTTCCTCAAATAAGTGGTGGAAGCTGTGTCATAGCCACAAAGGGAGAGCAGCCAGTGGGAAGAGGGATAGGAGCGTGTAAGGTACATCTACTGTCTGAGGCATCAGTCCTAATATATACCCATCACTGACAGCAATCATTTGTTTGCTCCTCTAAAAGGAAGGGAACCCAGAAAATATAATGTAGTTGAACCTCCATTGACTTGGTCACATTCTGGAGCTATAAAAGGAGAAAATAGGATTTCATGGCCAGCAAGAATTCTCAACCCCTCTCCAATTCTGTTCTACCAACTAAGTAGTCACACTTGCTTTCTCTTATCTTCTCCAGCATTCACCAAGGGCCTCGCCTTTGCTTCTGTGCACGCCTCTCTGCCCTGCACATGGCTGACTCATTCTTCTTCTTTGGTATCAGGTGAAATGTCACCTTCACAGAGAAACTGCTCCAGAAGCACCCTACCTTGAGCAGACATCAGTCTACTTCACAGATCCTTGTTTGCTTCCTGTTTTATTGCTCATCACAATATATAGACTTTTAAAAATTTAATAGTTGTCTCCCTTGCTAGGAGGGAGC
>JAJEJO010054233.1:0-16106 GCA_020662805.1 Glaucomys volans | reverse complement strand
CAGACTTGTCAAGAAAGGAAGCACTTGCAGCAGGGGCATTGGGCTCTGTGGGGGTGGAGACAGCGGGAGCTGTAATGAACCTGGAGCTCCAACAGTCATGGTGCAGTCTCCTGAGACCATTCTGAGGGGCTCTTGTGGAACACAGCTGGCTGCTGGAGGACTGGACTTGGTGCAGGGTGGGGCAGGATTCAGGACAGGGCTTCTCCTTGGAGGGTGAAGATCCATCCCGGAACCCTGGGGTGGAGTTTTCCTGGTCACTTGGGGTGTCACTTGGATTGTGAGTCCACTTCTATCTGGCAGAGATTGCAGAGACATGCAAAGGTCAAAGCCTAGACTGCCAGTTCTTCCCTGTGGAAGCATGCTGGGGCTGAGTCTAAGTTTCTTTGGGGCATTCTGACTTCTCTTGGCAGAATCCTGGGCATGTCTCTTGGCTGGGGCCCTGATGCTGGGTGTGGGCACCTGGCCTGCTCTCCATGCTGTAGGCTGCAGGCAGGGCTGTTTGCTCACATCAGGGCACCTGGCAGTGGATTGGGTACTGAGCACCTGGCTCACACCAGGCCTTTTAGAGGCTGGCTGGGCAACATTATGGGAGACACCCTCGGGCTTTCCTTCTGCTCCCTTCAAATGGAGGGCAGTATTGTGGCCAAACAGCCTTAGTCCTGGCTGGCTGGTGCCAGGGATGGCTACTTCCTGTCCTTTCCTGGGCACAGGAATGGAGTAGAAATCAAGTGCATTTCTTTGGAAGGGTCGTGCTGTAGGGACGATGGGTCTCTCTTTGTGTCCTTGACAGGCGGCTGGCTCTCCGTCACACGGCCCAGGACAGGACTCTTCCAGGTTGTCTGCATGGGCAGTGGCCTGCTGGTGTGCTGGAAGAAAAGACATACATTGTTATGCCGAGCATTCGTTAGGATTTGCTCTCTGGCAAGAAATAATGAAAACCACATAAAAGGGCAAGGTACTCCAGACACTGACATTCAACTCTAAGGTAATTCATCAGTCACCTGAACTAAGCCTTGAGTGGTACCACTAGTAGAACTAGAATTAATATGACACTAACTACAATATCAACATGATATTTTACAGGCATCGGGGAAAATACCCCATTCTTCACATTGGGCCTCCTGATTTGAGATGTAAAAGCTATTTCAAGTTTCATTTGGTGTGATGTAGATGGCCAGTGCCTCTTTGAGCAGAGTGTGAGGGCTGAAGAGATTTCATTCTGAAGCTCAGAGTGTTGGCTGGCCCTCAGCATGAATACTCCTGCAGAGTGTATTCTATCCTTGAAGACATTGGAATAAACTTGCTACATATGTACTCCCATCCCAAATCAGGAGAAATAGGAATGGCCTTCCTCAATACTGGAAAGACCATAGCTGAAATGCAGACGCTTGACTCTCCTCATTCTTAATGGGCTTTAGCAAGTCACTCAGCAGCAGGGACATGGAAGAGGAACCAATCCAGTTTACCCAAAGCAGAGAAAATGGCAACCCACCCTGGAGACCCTCACCCTGAGATAGGCACTGGATTCTGTCTTTTTCTTCCAATTCGGCTGCTGCCTCCCCTGTGGTCTCCTAGGAAATTTCTGGACTAGTGCCTTCCTCTGCTGCTCTTCTTGCCTGTGGATGAAACCAATGTATTTGCCTGGATCCAGAGCAGGAAGAACAGTTTCATGTTCTAGTTCCCTTGGTGTTTGCTGTGATATAGTTTGACTTTTCCTAGGTCTTTTCCAACCCTGATATCACACCCATGGCCGAAATCTAGGCAGACTGCTGCGCCCTCTTCAATTCCCCTCAGTGCTTGACAAGGATTCCACTGAGTTACAAAGATGTTTGCAAGGTCTCATCTTCCTGGGAATTGGGGCCGCTGTTTCCTGTTGTCTTGTTTAATTTTCCTACGCTTGGGAATAATATTATATTGGATTTTGGGGGAATTTTAGGGTCTTAGGGGATTTAGAACACAAGAATCAAACAGCTAATAATACTGGATATAACCAAGAAAGGCCCTTGTTCTGGTGTGATAAAAGTCTAACTTGGAAAGAATGCTATGCTCATTTCCAGCAACTTATGCTAAATGGCACTGTGGATGGTGACTACTCCTAGATGACCTAGGGCAGAAAGACACGTTGTTCCCACCTTAACTCCAAACAAGTCACAAACAAAGTTGTTAAGGCTAGGAAAATAGTCACAACAGTTCAGACATCATTTGGTAATGCTTACTTGGTTAATGGAAAACTATGGCATCCTCCTAGGAAACCAGATTCTGGTCCCTTAGATTTAGACCCCCTTTATCTCCCACTGGCAGAACACACCCTGGTTGGCATCAAGTATATTATAATGAAAAATGTACATGGAAAGCTCATCTCCCCTTTTTAGAATATTTAAAATATGTAAAATGCTGGTGTTTGCTTAGTTGCTCTGAACAGCTTTCTTGGGCAGGATCGGCTAATGCTTACTGGGCAAAAATAGGAGGTGTAATCTAGCAAGAGCTATTGTTCCTATTAAACTAATTATTAACCACATAGTGTAAGCTTATATGTTGTTCATAGAAATGACTTCAGTGCACGATGTTACCAGTAAAAGATTATATAGAAGAATACTTAAAAATATAATGAAGAGTTGATAATATTTAATCTGCTAACATGTTTTGCCTGTTGTCTTGTAGTTTGTGTCAGTTTCCTTTTGTGTGGCCTCAAGATATTGTACTCATGCCAGAAGCTAACATATAAAAATGGTGTGTGGAAAAAATAAAGCTAGAACACAACTTAGCCTCAGATCACTGAGTCTGTGTTGCCTTGTTCTCCACCTCGCCGACGCCATCCCAATCACCAGAGAGCACCACGACCCTTTGTGCTAGGGCTGGACCCCGGCAGCAGACCTTCTCATTTCTCACTAAGTCAATTCACAAGGGCTCAGTGCATTTCTGACTGTCAAGGTCTTGTTTCTGAAGGGCCCTGCACCCTCTCCCTTACTGAATGCACGGGAGATATGTGAGCTCCAGGGTGTGGATTGGTGTTGAGATGTTCTTGCATTTTTCTCTCCAATTACGCTTTCTTGGGACAAGGCTTTGGTCATTGTGTGGAGAAGGAGGGAGATCACCAGTTTGACTTTAATGCTCAGGGCTTGGAAACCACCTACCCCATCACTCACCTTTGTCCCTGGTCCTTCTGTCTCTCGGGCTGCTTAAAGCTTCCTGTGTCATGGAGATTCTCAGGCTGCCTTGCTTCCTGGTTCTCCTTCTCCTGCTTTGGGCCCAAGGGTTCTGGGACCTGTGCCCCATCCCAGTGCTTCATGGGGCATCTTCTACACCTTGCAGTGTGTCCAAAGGCCCCACAGTCCTTGCATTTCAACTGTGGGTGCAAGCAGACAAGTTCTCATGGTTCTGCACAACCACAACCAGCTCTACAGTGTTGAGGTTAAGATAGATTTTCAAGACTGAGTTAAGCTTTGTTTTAGATTAGAGACTCGGGCCTGTGCACAAGGAATTTTAGGATGGCTAAGACTTCTGGCATTCTTTGGATAGCGTCTGTTACATAAAAGCCTCAGAAAGAAGATTTGAATGTTCCAAAGGTGGTGATAATGAGCCAATTGTCAAGACAAGTAAAAGGACGTGGGTGTACAGATTCTGTGTATGGAAGGAAGATATCTTGTCACAACATAGGAAGGGGCTAATTTACCTGTGAGCATGTCCCTGGCCAGGCTTTCATATGTTGTAACAGAATTGAGTTATAGAGGCCAAATCGGTAATATCATTGTCAAAATCTGACCCACACTGCGCCCTCTCTCCCTGGTTACCCAGACCTTCACTTACCCGGGGATCCTCCTCCTCTGCCTAGGGAATCTTGTGACCCACAGCTCCCCTATGCTGGTGTTTCTCATTCTGGGTTTGAATGAGTCCATGGGATGGTGGCTGTGAGGAACGACCTGACCACCGCTTCATCTTCCTGGTGTCAGGTGCTTCTCCCTCAGAGGCTGAGATTTGGATTCCCTGAGTCATAGGGAGAAGAATACATTCATAAGCATGGAGAAATGGTTTGCCCTATGGACACTTTTCACAATGTGGTGTTGAGCAAACCCCACAACCACAGAGGGAGATCTGTTTCCCGGAGTCTGATGTTCCCTTCTCACATGCGTCTTCCTCCTCAGGTACAGGTTCGAGGCCCTAGCATCAGACCTTGCAATGGAGCTGACCTATCATAGATGGTTGCTTAGTTTAGATTTGTAGTGAGTGACTGATTCTGGAGAACATGCTCCTTTCCTTCATAACACAGTGCATTAGAGGCAAGAACAACTGTGTTTCCCCACAAGGATGAAATAATCCTGGCCACAAGAAAGACTGAACGTCAGCCCTTTACACACATTCTTGAACAGTACGAACAGAGCAGTTTCCCTTTCAAGATATTCATTGCTATATTTAATATCACTGGACATGATTTTCATGAATGTATTGACACAAATCCTGTCTCAGCTTACCTTGGGACTCAAAGGTGATGGTGTGGATTCTATTTGGTGCCTTCTATTAGTTCCCCACTTTTAAGTACATTTTAATAAATTAGGAATGCATATGTGTGTCCTATGTGTAAACAAATGAGATAATTTGGCTTTAAGTGTCCTTGGGTAATTTGAGGCCTGACATGGACATCCAACCCTTACAAAATACTTAGAAGTGTATCCTTCATCTTTTATGATCACAAGGGGATGAAACTGCAATCAGCAGCCAGGAAAACACTGGAAATTATCGACTATGTCAAAATGGAATGACTCCCCTTTGACAAGTTCTGAGACTCTGAAAAGTGAGAGGAATGAATTTTACAAATTGCTTCAAGGAGAGGAAAATCAAAAGGGAGGAAATCAAACTTGTGGGCTTACACCACGAGCAGTGTGGAGCAGTTCTTACTGAACTGCCTACTTTGTAGAAAGAAATCAGGAGTCCCAAATTACTGATCTCCTTTAAAATTCTATCTTTGTTTTGTATGTTAGGCATTTTCATTATGATGTGCCTTGGTGTGGATCTGTTGTAATTCTGTGCATTTGGTGTCCTGTAAGCTTCTTGTAATTGATTTTCCATCTCATTCATCATATTAGGGAAATTTTCTGATAATATTTCCTTGAATAGATTATTCATACACTTGGTTTGTATCTCTGCGCCTTCCTCAATCCCGATTACTCTTAAATTTGGTCTTTTCATGATGTCCCATATTTCTTGGAGCATTTGTTCATGATTCCTAACCATCTTCTCTGTTTGTTCGACTTTGTTTTCAAGATTAAATATTTTGTCTTCATTGTCTGAGGTTCTTTCTTCCAAGTGATCTATTTGCTTTCTATTGAGTTTTTAACTTGGTTTATTGTTTCCTTCATTTCCTTGTTTCCTTCAAGAATTTCTGTTTGTTTTTTCTCAGAATTTCTATCTCTTTATTGAAGTAATTTTTTGCTTCCTGCAATTGCTCTATTAGCTGATTATTCATAGCCTGAATCTGCTCTCTCATCACATCATTCTCTTCTTGGATCACTTTAATTATGAACATTCTGAACTCACTTTCTGTCATTCCTTCTACCATGCTGTCTTTGTGTTCTCTTGATATATCATCTAGGTTTAATTGGGACACTTTCTTCCCGTGTTTTCTCATGGTGCTCTTGTATCTTTTCCTCTGTTGCTTGAGGGGTGTTTGATCAAGCGGTGACCCAAGAAAGGTGCTGTCCCACTACCTCCAGGTTGGGAATGATCAATGCTTCTGGGCAGAGACAGCCTAGTGTTTATAGACAATTAGATACAGCAGGGTGGTAGACTCTGGGCCTGGGTGTGGGCCTGGGCACTAGATCAAGTTGGGGTGGTGTCACTGAACTGGGCTCAGTGATGGAGACACTGGGCTTGAGATCCCAGGCTGACCTGAACTCCTCGCTGGGGGTTCAGGCAGTGGCAGGTGGTTGCTCTCTCCTGGAGACACTGTAAGCTAGCGCCAAAGGCCCTAAGCTCCCTGCCGGACCACTCCAGGAACCGCTGGCGGCCCCAGGAAGCTGGAAATGGACCCCCTCTGCCAGGGAAGCTGCCAAACTCAGAGCAGTTCCAACTCCATGCCGGAATCAGAGATCCCAGGGGCTCTGGGCCGACCTCTCCAGGTGCAGCTGGAGGCCCCAGGAAGCCAGAGATGTGTACTCTCCGCAGGGAAGCTGCAGAAGTGTTGTGGAATAGTTCCCACTCCCCGCCAGAGACTGCGATCCCAGAGTTTCCCGGCTGGACCTCCCCAGACGCAGCTGGCGGCCCCAGGAAGCTGGAAATGGACCCCCTCTGCCAGGGAAGCCGCCAAACTCAGATCAGTTCCAACTCCCCGCCGGGGTCAGCGATCCCAGGGGCTCTGGGCTGACCTCTCCAGGTGCAGCTGGAGGCCCCAGGAAGCTGGAGATGGGCACTCTCCACCAGGGAAGCTGCTGATGTGGGGCGGAATAGTTCCCACTCCCCGCCAGAGACTGAGATCCCAGAGTTTCCCGGTGGGATCTCCCCTGATGCAGCTGGAGGCCCCAGGAAGCTGGTAACGGGCCTTCTCCACCAGTTAAGCCGCCAAAATGGTTTGGGGTAGTTCCAACTCCCCGCCAGAGTCCGCGATCCCAGAGTTTCCCACCCGGACCTCCCTGGATGCTGCTGGATGCCCCAGGTAGCCTGAGATGCTCGGTCTCTGCCTGTGAGGCCGCCGGCTGGTGCCGGAACCACGGCCAGTTACTCCAAAGCGCTGCTGGGGACCTGCACTCACTTGTTGGCTGGCGCAGACCCAGGTCAGTGGCTCCGAAGCAGCTTCAGGGTCCGGCGCTCCCGGATGGTATCTGCCTGTGGCGTGGCCGAACCCAGCCCGGTTGAGTTGGTTCTGGAACGGCACCTGGGGACCCCTTATATGTGCTTTGAATATAAAATCTCGTTGAGAGTCATATTCCTGCTGTTTGAATCCCGAGCAAGTAGGAATCCACGGAGCAAGTAGGAATGCAGCCTTCCTCTAGCCCGCCATCTTGGATCTCTCATACTGTTCATCTTTATGGAGCCTTAAACCCAGTTAATATTTCTTTTTTGAGTTTTTGCCATAATTATGATGCCATCTATTTTAGTTCTCAGAACTCCATAAGACATCTATATTCAACCTGTACAAGCTATGGCCCAGGTTTATTCAGTCAATGACCAACAATTATGAGAAATCGTGCTCACATGTTTGAGCACTTTACTAGGTTTCAGGGAAATAGAGATGGTCAATAATACTTGATAATTGGTAGCCTAATTTCTCCCACCCTAGAGTAAGTTGTGATTTTCATCACAAACATGAAACTTTTGCCTTCAGTTTCATTTTATCAGTCAATTTGGAGAGTACTGACATCTTTCCATTAGTGAGTCCATCCATTGAGGACCAGGTTTCAAACCTGCACTCACCTCAGTTTTTTAAGTATTTTTCTGATTGCTTTTGTAATATTTTTTTCATGGAGTCCTTTAAAACCACCACTATTTTTTAATCTCCAGGTATTTTGCAGTTCAAGAGGTTGTGAATGTCAGATTTTTAAAATTACAGTTTTGAATGGCTTATGAGTGGAATGCTAAACTCTATCATTTTTAGTGCACTGATCTTGTGTCCAGTCACCACTAAACTCGATGGCTACTTAACTATTACCTGGATTTAATGCTCATACAATACTAGCATAGGAAAATAACATCTGATTTTTTTTATCCTTCCCAGGGTTTCCATCCATTTCTCACAGGCAGGATTGCCCTGGCGAGGATCCCAGCACAGTGTGTGGCAGAAGGTGATATGGGGAGCAGGTTATCATGTTTTTCCTTTAACCTCAGGTACCACATGCGGTGCTTCCTTTTGGATCCAGGAAACACCTCTTATGGATGAAAGTGATTCCCATGTACTCCTAAGTCAAGAAAACCTGTTTCTGCTGTTATTTCTAAATCTTGATTGTTTTCCATGCTCTTTACATGTCTTTCTGCAGTTTATGAGACTATTTTTTCTATTTTTACAGAAACTGGCATATTGAATTAGAATGCAAAACCAAATTTGCTCATTTTACTCCCTCCTTATAATTATAATATGCAACTTGATATTGAAAAGGACATGGGACTTTAACTGAAGAATGGGTTATTAAGTTGTTTTCTTGTAATATCACTCTCACATATGGGGATAAAAATTTAGTTATTCTAGCAAATGAATTGGATTGACCTCTTCTTCTCTGAAGGAGTTTGAAAATATAAACTTTATTACATTTGTGAAATTTTGGTAAATTTCACTAGTGCAGTGGCTGATGGTGTTAAAAATGGTGGGAGGATTCAACTATGCATTAACATTTACAATATACTTAATTATTTTTGCTGTTTTTATTTGTCTGTTTGTATTGTGGTGTTGGGATTCTGACCCAGGGCCTTTCCCCAGCAAGTACTCACCATGGATCCATCCCAGCCCCTGGGAAGTTTTATTCCTTCTTGGTACAGTCTGTTGACTTCAATGACCTTTGTGAATTTTATGGGATTGCAAATTGGTGCAAGGCCTATGGAAAGCAGTATGGAGATTCCTCAGAAAACTTGGAATGGAGCCACCATTTGACCAAGGTATCCCACTCCTTAGTTTATAGACAAAGGACTTAAAATCAGCATACGACAGTGACATAACCACAGCAATGTTTAAAGCAGCTCAATTCACCATACCTAGATTGTGGATCCTACCTAGATGTTGAACAATAGATGAATGGGTAAAAAATCGTGGTATATGTTGTGGTAACAATGATGTATTACTCAGTCATAAATAAGAGGAAAATGATGATAATTTCAGGTAAATAGATGGAGTTGGAGAATACCATGCTAGGTGAAATAAGACAATTCCCAAATACCAGAAACTAAATGTTTTCTATGATAAGTGGATGCTGATACATAAAGGGGGGAATGGAAAAGGAAAGATGGAGGAATATTGGATTGCGTAGAGGGAAGTGAGGAGAGGGGATGGCATGAGGGGAAGGAAAGGTAGTGGAATGAGACAAACATCATTACCCTATGTACAAGTACAATTGCACAAATGGTATGACTCTGCATCCTGTACAACCAGAGAACTGAAAAGTTGTACCACGTTTGTGTACAATGAATCAAACTGCATTCTGCTGTCATGTATATCTAAATATAACAAATAATAAAAACAAGCAGTAACACACAAAAGTGCTGTTAAATGATTTTCTGTTTCTTTCTCATGTGATAGAGAAAAGAGAGAGTGAAATGGAAAAAAAAAAAAACAGAGTTCAGAGGTCCCACAGATAGCCCAGCTCTTGTATCTCTTGTTGTACACAAAGTAGAGTCACGCCATCTGTGCATTCATCCATGTACACAGCGCAATGATGTCTGCCTCATTCTGTTATTATCATTACCCCCACCCAACCCAACCCTTCCCTTCCCTTTATGCAATCTATCTTTTCTCCATTCTTGTCTACCTTCCACTCTGAATTATGCATCATCATTCACTTATAAGAGAGATCATTCGGCCTTTGGATTTTGGGGATTGGCTAATCTCACTTAGCATGACAGTCTCCAACATCATCCATATACCTGCAAATGCTAGAATTTTATTCTTCTTTATGGCTAATATTCCATTCATCTATTGAAGGGCATCTAGGTTGGTTCCACAATCTAGCTATTTTGAATTGAGTACCTGCGAGCATAGATGTGGCTGCATCAGTGTAGTGTTCTGATTTTAAGTCCTTTGGGTATAGGCCAAGGAGTGGGATAGCTGGGTCAAATGGTGGATCCATTCCAAGCTTTATAAGGAATCTCCACACTGCTTTCCAGAGTGGCTGCACAAACTTGAAACCCACCAGCAATATATGAGTGTACCCTTTTCCCCACATCCTCGCCAACACCTGTTGTTGCCTGTTCTCTTAATAAACAACATTCTAATTGGGGAAAGATGAAATCTTAAGGTAGTTTTGATTTTCATTTCTCTTATAAGTAGGAATGTTGAACATCTTTTCATAAATCTGTTGATTGTTTGTAGATCTTCCTCTGTAAAGTGCCTGTTCATTTCCATGGCCCATTTATTGATTGGGTTATTAGTGTTCTTGGCATAAAGATTTTTGAGCACTTTATAGATTCTGGAGATTAGTGCTGTATCTGAAGTGTGTGTGGCAAAGATTTTCTCCCACTCTAGGCTCTCTCTTCAGATTGTTGTTTGTTTACTTTGCTGAGAAAAAGCTTTTTAGTTTGACTCTATACCAATCATTGATTCCTGCTTTTATTTCTGGAGCCTTGGGTGTCATGTTAAGGAAATCTGTTGCTAGGCCAATGTGATGAAGATTTGGACCTATTTTCTCTTCTATTAGGTGCAGAGTCTCTGGTCTAATTCCTAGGTCTGGTCTAATTACTAGGTCTGGTCTAATTCCAAAGATCCACTTTGAGTTGAGTTTTGTACAGGGTGAGAGACATGAGTTTAATTTCATTTTGCTGCATATGGATTCCCAGTTGCCGCAGCACCATTTGCTGAAGAGGCTATCTTTTCTCCATTGTATGTTTTTTGCTCCTTTGTCAAGTGTGAGATACCTGTATTTATTTGGGGTTATTTCTGTGTTGTCTATTCTGTACCATTGATCTATCTGTCTACTTTGCTGCCAATACCATACTGTTTTTGTTACTATTGCTCTGTAATATAGTTGAAGGCTGGTATTTTGACACCCCCTGCTTCATACTTCTTGCTAAAAATTACTTTAGCTATTCTTGGTCTCTTATTCCTCTAAATGAATTCCATCATTGCTTGCTCTATTTCTATGTGGTCCATCATTGAGATTTTAGTTGGAATTGCATTGAATTTGTACAGTCCTTTGTAGTAGAGCCATTTGGAAAATATTAATTCTGCCTATCCAAGAACATGGGAGATCCTTCCATCTTCTCAGACTTTCTTTAAATTTTTTCTTTAGTGTTCTGAGTTCTCATTGTAGAGGTCGTTCACCTCTTTTGTTATATTGAGTCCCAAATATTTCAATTTTTTTGAGGCTTTTGTGAATGGGATAGTTTTCCTAATTTCTCTCTCAGAGGATGCATCACTTACAAATAAAAATGCATTAGATTTATGAGCATTAATTTTATATCCTGCTACTTTACTGAATTCATTTATTACTTCCAGAAGTTCTCTGGTGGAATTTTTAGGGTCTTCTAAATAGAGAATCATGTCATCAGCAAATAGGGATAGTATGAGTTCGTCTTTTCCTATTCATATCCATCTAATTTCTTTGGTCTGTCTAATTGTTCTGGTTAGACTTTCAAGGACAATTTTGTATAGAAATGGAGATAGAGGGCATCCTTGCCTTGTTCCATTTCTGAGGGGGAATGCTTTCAATTTCTCTCCATTTAGAATGATATTATCTGTGGGCTTAGCATAGATGGCCTTTACAATGTTCAGGAACGTTCCTACTATCCCTATTTTTTCTAGCGTTTTGAGCATGAAGGGGTGCTGTATTTTATCAAATGCTTTTTCTGCATCAATTGAAATAATTATGTAGACCTTGACTTTAATTCTATTGATGTTGTGATTTACATTTATTGATTTCTGGGTGTTGATACAACCTTGCATCCCTGGGATGGAACTCACTTGTTCATGGTGCACCATTTAATATGCATTTGTATGTGATTTGCTAAAATTTTGCTAAGAATTTTTGCATCTATGTGCATTAGGGATATTGGTCTGAAATCTTCTTTCCTCGATGTGTCCTTCTCTGATTTTTGTATCAGGTGATATTAGCTTCGTAGAATGAGTTTGGAAGGGGTTCCCCCTCCTCTAATTTATGAAATACTTTGAGGAGTATTGGAATGAGCTCATCTTTGAAGGTCTTGTAGAACTCAACTGTGAATCCATCTGGTACTGGACTTTTGTTTTTTGGTAGGCTTTTGATGACTTCTTTTATTTCATTGCTTGAAATTGATCTATTTAAGTTGTGTATTTCCACCATATTCAGTTTGGGTGGCTCATATGTCTTCCAGGTTTTCTATTTTGTTGGTGTATAAATTTTGAAAATAGCTTCTAATTATGTTTTGTTTTTTATTAGAGTCTGTTGTGATATTTCTTTTTATCACAAATTTTATTAATATGAGTTTTCTCTCTCCTTCTCTTCATTAGGGTGGCTAAGGCTTTGTCAATTTTGTTTATTTTTTCAAAGAAACAAATTTTTGTTTTGTCAATTTTTTGAATTTTTTCTTTTGTTTCAATTTCATCAATTTCTGCTCCTATTTTAATTATTTCCTGTCTTCTACTACTTTTGGTGATGTACTGTTCTTATTTTTCTAGGGCTTTAATTTGTAATGTCAGGTCATTTATCTGTTGATTTTCATTCTTTTATTGAATGCACTCCATACACTGCTTTCATAGTGTCCCAGAGATTTTGATATGTTGTATCATTGATCTCGTTGATGTTGAAGAATTGTTTTATTTCCCCCGGATGTCTTCTGTTGTCCATGCATCATTCAACAGCATATTATTTAATCTCCAGGTTTTGGAGTAGTTTCTGTTATTTATTTTATCATTGATCTCTACTTTCATTCCATTTTGGTCTGAGAGAATACAAGGTAGAACCTCTATGTTTTTGTATTTGGTAAGAGTAACTTGGTGGCATAACATATGGTCTATTTTAGAAAAGGATCCATGTGCTGCTGAGAAGTAAGTATATTCACTTCATGATGGATGAAATATTC
Source organism: Glaucomys volans (assembly GCA_020662805.1). Lineage (NCBI taxonomy): Eukaryota > Metazoa > Chordata > Mammalia > Rodentia > Sciuridae > Glaucomys > Glaucomys volans. The sequence goes on along the minus strand of JAJEJO010054233.1, from coordinate 3,419 downwards.
TACATATGTCTGTTAAATCTAAATTAGTGATTGTTTTATTGAGTTCCGTAGTTTCTTTGTTCAGTTTTTGCTTTGAAGATCTGTCCACTGGTGAGAAGTGTGTGCTAAAGTCACCCAGTATTTTTGTGTTTTGGTCTATTTGGTTCCTGGTGTTGAGAAGGATTTGATTGACATACATGGATGCACCATTGTTTGTGGCATAAATATTTATGATTGTTATGTCTTGCTGAGTTATGCTTCCCTTAAGGAGAATGAAATGTCCTTCACTATCCCTTCTAATTTTGGCTTGAAGTTCATGTTATCTGACATGAGGATGGAAACTCCTGCTTTTTTGCTGAGTCCATGTGCATGGTGTGCTTTTCCCCATCATTTTACCTTTAGTTTGTGGGTATCTTTTTCTATGAGATGTGTCTCTTGGAGGCAGCATATTGTTGGGTCTTTCTTTTTAATCTAATATGCCAGTCTATGTCTTTTGATTGATGAGTTCAGGCCATTAACATTCAAGGTTATTATTGAGATATGATTTGTATTCCCAATCATTATGGCTTATTTTTGCTTTTTGACTTTACTTGGTTTCTCCTTTATTTGGCTATTCCTTTAGGGTAGTTCCTCCCTATGCTTGTTTACATTGTGGTTGTTTATTTCTTCCTCATGAAATATTTTGCTGAGAATGTTCTGTAGTGCTGGCTTTCTATTTGTAAATTCTTTTAGCTTTGTTTTTATCATGTAAGGGTTTCCTTTCATATTCAAATCTGAACTTGAATTTTCCTGGGTCTAAGATTCTTGGTTGGCATCCATTTTCTTTCAGGGATTGGAATACATTATTCCAGGCCCTTCTTGCTTTTAGGGTCTGTGTTGAGAAATCTGCTGATAAATGTACTTTTTCCTCCTTGAATGTTATCTGATTTTTTTTTTCTCACACAGCCTTTAAAATTCTATCTTTATTTTGTATGTTAGGTACTTTCAGTATAATATGCCTTGGTGTTGACTTGTTGTAGTTTTGTACATTTGGCATCCTGTAATCCTCTTGTATTTGATTTTCCATTTCATACTTTAGGTGTGGGAAATTTTCTGACATTATTTCATTGAATAGATTATTCATTCCTTTGGTTTGTATCTCTGTGCCTTCCTCAATCCCAATACTTCTTAAAATTTGTCTTTTCATGATATTCCATAATTCTTGTAGGCCTTGTTCATGAATTCTTACCATCTGCTCTGTTTGGTAAACTTTGTTTTCAGTTTTGTCTTCAATGTCTGATGTTCTATCCACCAGGTGATGTAGCCTGCTGCTTATGCTGTCTATTGAGTTCTTAATTTGGTGTATTGTTTACTTCATTTCAAGAATTTCTGTTTGGTTTAACATCTCTCTCTTTATTGAAATGATCTTCTGCTTTCTGCATCTGTTCTTTAAACTGTTGATTGGTGAAATCATTCATTTCCTGCATTTTCTCTCTCATATCATCTTTGGCTTCTCTGATCATTTTAATTATGTACATTCTGAGCTCCCTTTCTGACATTTCTTCTACCATGTTATCACTGGATTCTTTGATGAAGTTTCTAGGTTTTTTTGAAACACTTTCTTCCCCTATCTTTTCATGTTGTTCATGTATCTTCCCTTCTATCCTTGAGAATCTGAGGTACAGCAGCTTCACCCCTTAAAACAAGTGTTGTGACAGAGATTATAAAATGGGTGCAATGAATGAATGAGTGGGTGGGTGAATGGGGAATAAAGGACAATATGGTCTCATTGTTGATGTCCTGTTTTCCTATCTTTGAGGACTACAAAGGAAGCAGAGTGACCATAGGTTCCTTCTACATATTCTACCAGGCTGATTGGAAATGTGTCTCTGAGCAAAACACACAAGCAAAGCAGCAGATTGACCTTCCTTCCTCGTGTATTTTCCTGAATCCTGGACCATAGCTCTGGCTGCACACAGATGGAGGATTCTGATGGAAAATGAGCACTGATCATAATCTGCACCTTTTTAGCATCTTCCAAAAGTATGTCAAGGTTGTTCTTCTTAAGGGTGAAGCTTCTCAACAGAAAGCCATCATGCTACCTCCAACTCACCCCTCCCATGATGATTGCATAGTTCCTAGACATCTAATGCTGGATTGTGAGCTTCACATGGACTTAAGATTTATTTTCTCTCATTTTTTCCAAATTTCTTATCTGTTGTGATTTGTTGAACATGAAATTAGAATGCATTTATACATTTTTTTTCCAAATTTGAGAGTCTTTATTAAGCTGACTGGCTGTCTCACACAATACCCCAAAAATGGCTATTGGGAGAACAGCTCCAACCACAGAGTTTCGGGGGTTCTTAAACCCCAAATCACATTAATTGTAAGTGTCTCTGCTATGATTCAAAATTACAAACTTACATCATGAAATCCTTAGCTGAGTGGAAGTGGATCAAAATGACCCTACCTAGGTAGAAACTAAAGAATGGTCACCAATGGTTGCTAACACAGAAATCAAAAAAGAACAATTTTTCATTATATGAGAACATTTTACAATGTTAAACATACCATCCTAAGTGGCCTATGATGGGTACAGAGATTGGCTGTTCCCATGGAAGAAGATACAGAGGTGGGGTGTTCCCAAGGGAGAAGCATTTTCAACATAACATGGAGTCTTAGGGCAAAATGGAGTCTGTTTAGTAATTTCCCACATAGCCTGGCCTATAAGTTTCAATGGAGTCAAATCTGTCAGCCTGTCATGCTTTCAATTTACATTGTCCTCATTTGTCAAGTAATGGAACTTGCCATCTAATCATAAAATATAGATGAAAATAAAGCAGTATTAAGTGATGTGAAAAAACCAACTCTACAACATGAAACCTATTCTGTAAAATGAAGAAAATATAAAAAGAAAATTTAATCAACAAAATTGTATAGAAGCACAGGCGTATTATTTTAAAAATCCTTTTAAATAACTACAATTTACAATTGTGACTATGGACCCACAAAGAACATGCATTGTGAATGTTGACATGCACTTCAAAGAAAAATGATTAAAAATATTCACAAAGAGCTCTGAAAAGGAAGTATTTATACATTTTGATAGGTCATCCATAAATGGAGTATAATTTATCATTTTCTAATTGTACCTTTTGTATGATCGCATCATTCCTGCAGTCATATATACTGATGGAAATGATGTCTGTTTCACTCTATTATACTTCCTACCCCCAATATATTCCTCCCTATTCCCCTCCTTATAGTGAATGAGCATGTGTATATCAGAGAAAACAGCTGCCCTTTGTTTTGGGGGGGTTGGCTTATTTCTCTTTGCATGATATTCACTCTTTCCTCTGAACACTTTTGATGAAAGTTTCTTTGTGTTGATGATTCTGACCATTTTTACTCCTGAGAATATTTTTTACTATCTTTACCTACATTTTATCAATAAGATT
>JAJEJO010054232.1:0-24475 GCA_020662805.1 Glaucomys volans | reverse complement strand
CACCAGAGGCCTGTAGATCATTTGATAAGTCATAGCTCAAATGGAAGGCTTTTTCTGCAGCCTCTGTCTTGAGTACTTGAGTCTTAAGGAATATTCAAATGTAAATCTTAGCAGGCGATTTCCAGCATCTGCATCTGTACCACAAATAGTATGGCACTCATTTTAACTAATCTGAAATGCATCAATTCAGAGATGCCATCTCTGGAAACTTTCATTGATTCAATTTTTGTCATTGCTCCAGAAATTATAGTCCCATCCCATTCCTTCATAACTTGAATGCATCATTGATATTTGTCTATATTAACTTTAAGAGTGTAATGGTGTTTTCTTAATATGAATGTCATTTAAACAACATTGCTATTTAATATTATGAAATATAACTACCAAATGGGAAATAGTATATATTGTAGTTCATCTGCAGGAATTTGACAATTTACGTTTGTATATGCTGAACCACAACATTCAAGCTGATCCTTTGCAAAGACAGGAAATTAAGGAAATCCAGAATTATTCATTACAGCTATATGCTAACATGTCAGTTCTGACAATGGACATGTCAGCCTACTAACTTAAAATGGATAAAATAACTTCCCAGGAGAAATCAGAGGCCCCAATTAAAATCTTGACATACACATGGAAAGACACTATGCATGGATTAAAAGGGAGAACATAGCTAAGAAAAAAGGGGTAGCAACAGGCATCTTCTGTTAAACTCAGATTTTTTTCAAGAATAGAATAAGAGCCACATACAAAGCAAAAATTATCCAGAACGTCTAATGAGGACTAACTCTGCTTGACTTCAAGACTTATTATACAGCTTCAGTAATCAAGGAGAATGTGGGATGGATTAAAAGAGAAATAATAGATTCCATTGAGAAGAACAAAATTAAAAGCTCAGAAATCTAGCCACATAAGTATGTCAACTGATCATTGGAAAAATGAACCCAGGTAACAAAATGGAGAAAAGATTATCTTTTAGCAAATAGTGCTGGAACAGTTGGACATCCGAGTGCTAAAAAGCAAATCCAGCACAGACTTTATACACTTCACAAAAACTAACTCTAAATGAATGGAATACCTAAATGTAAAATGCAAATTTGTATAACTCTTAGGATATAACATTTGAAAAAAAAAAAACTAGGTGATCTTGAATGACTTTTAAATTATACCACTGAAAGCACAGTACATGAAAGAAAAATAAAAAAATTAATAAGCTGTATTTCATTAAAATTAAAATTTTCTGCCCTGTAGAAAGCATTAAGAGAATAAAAAGAGAAGTCACCAGCTGGCATAAAATATTTGCAAATCACATATCTGATAAAGAGCCTTATGGAAAATATAGAAAGGACTCTAAAGTCCAACACTAAGAAAACAAACAATTCAATTTTAAAGTAGGCCAAGTATCTGAACAGATATCCACCAAAGAAGATATAAAAATGGCAAATAAGGATATGGAACAATGCTCAACGTCATTCATAGAACATTGCAAATGAAAGTAACATTGATATATCATCACACACCTGTTAGAAAACCTAAAATCTGAAATACCGACAACACTCAATGCTGGCGAGAATGAGAAGGACCTCTCATTCATTGTTAATGAGAATGCAATATGGGACAGCTACTTTGAAGCCAGGGTGACGGCGTTTTTTACAAAACTAAACATGTTTGCCATACATTAATTGTCCTCCTTTGTATTTACCCAATGAGTTTATGACGTGTGTCCAGACAAAACCTTGTGCACAGATGTGTAGGTGGCTTTATTCATACTTGCCCAAAGCAAGAAGCAGCATAACCAGCACTTGGTATTGCCAGTTAAGTAATGTTTTGACAATAACCAAAAGTATTGTCAGAGTCATTGGAACTCCTGTCTTTGTTCTTTGGCATTCTTATAACCATGTGTATTTTCGAAGGGAAATACAGTCAGCATTTCTCCTGATTATTCAAGAGGATATCAACAGCATCTTTTCTTTGAAATATAGGAACCACTGTTCATTTCAAACTCTAGGGCATATTTGGAAAAACATTTTTAGTGCCTTTCTCCCAAAGGAAACAACCTTAAGAAAACCCACTTTGCAATAGAAAGGTTTCTAAAAGGAAGCACAGTGGTCTATTTGGAGGTTTTGGAGTGATTAATTAAATGCAGCCTCATCCTGTAAGAGTCATTTGGTTTTGGTTTCACACACATATATTTTATAATGCAATTCTTACATGAGGCATTTCCTCTTCTTTTTAGACCAAATTCTATTCTTGAGGAAACTTGTATGTTCATGTTCAAAGATAAATCTATTTTAGCCAATCTTCTCATCCTCCATCCCACCTAAACTGCCCTCAACTATTATATCACCTTATTGATTTACTGACAAAGAATGAGCAGAATTCATAAACAAGAAAGTCAGATTCAAGGGGGGAGTTCAAGGGAGTTAAGGGCTCAGAGTCAGGTTCATCTCAGCAAACAATGCAAAGGTAACTCTTCCAAGACCTGGAATGGAGCAGGGAATTGCCACATGAAATAACCATTGAAGAGCCCCACTTAAAGAAACAGAGGCCAAGTGCAACCATCATCAGAGCTGTTGGAAGCAGCTCAGAGAAAGGGCAGAGCAATTTCCTTGCCTTCTAGAGCTGCAGCTCCAGAGAATGAATCAGGTTCCCCAAGTAGATTCCTGAGAAGACTTAATTATAGCATTTGAAGTGCACCAACTACTATAATCTAACAGCAGTTTAATAAAAGTACATGAAGACTTACTGACAAGGTAATCAATCCTAAGGCCAAAGAAAAAAATCTTTGCGGCGGGGCAAGGTGGTGCATGCCTGTAATTCCAGTTCCTCAGAAGATTGACACAGGAGGATGGAGGGTCACAAGTTCTGGACCAGCCTGGGCAACTTAGCAAGACCCTGCCTTAAAACAAAATAAAAGGAACTGAGTATATAACTTAGTGGTAGAATGCTTGCCTAGCACACATGAAGCCCTGGGTTCAATCTTCAGTACTATGAAAGGTAAAACAAAATCTATCTTGGAATGCATAGAAATGCTAACCAAAACCAAATTATTCATTGTGTCTACATTTAGAAAGAAGAATGAATCTTGGATAGTGTAAATTCTATTAGTATGCACTGTCAGAGGCTTTGCCTAGAAAATACTCAAGGATTTCATCATGCCTCTGTATGAATCTGCTGCTTCTCCAGAAGCCTTTCATTGTAACTAATGGATGGTTTAAGTTGCCATGAACAGGAAGTGCATTGGTCTATCATTAATCATTGTACACTCAAGGTCACTGTCATTATAGTATGCTCCACTCCTTCTTGTTGGGTCTTAGATCTTTACAGTCTTTTTAAATATCCACAGGCATGATAGATCCTTCAGAAGCCATTTCATTCCCCTTTTTCAATGATACACATTTTTCCCCTTCAATGTGGTTAATTCTAGGTAGGCCAGAAGACTGAGTGGATTTTTATATGTATTAAACACTTATACACGCACACATGTATGTGTATGTTTTCGGGAAAACACAGTTTTATTGTATAAAAAATCAACTACAAGGTGCACTGAGACTAAACAAAGAGGCAGAAAAATCCAGGACTGCATATAGTGCAATTATTAGGCACCTATGGACAAAAACTTGTCTTAGGAAGCAGTAAGTCAGGTGGAGCCTTGTACCTCAAACAGGAGAAAGCCAGACCAACTGGGCTCTTGCCAACTGGAATGTGCTTTGCCTTTCTCAAAAACCATTAACATGCCCAACATCGAATAAGACAGTGTGAGCATCAGTGAGTGACACACCATGTTCAGATAACTATCTTAACAACTCCATTGTCTTAGAAGGCCTGAGATGCATGCTGGAGTCTCCTGGTGGGCAAAATGATGGTCACAACAAGATGGATTTAGTCATATCAAGCTAGGTCCCTACAAAGCATAACATGTGGAATTGCAGGTGTCTTTCCACAGTGGACAGAATTTGAATTTGCTGGACTGCTTTGGAGTACATTGTTCCTGATTCTAACATTAACATTGATTATCTATTTCAGGTACCTCCATCTTTAACATTTTTTGAGGAAAGTCAACATGAGTGACATTTAATTGGAGTGTTTGTACATTGGCATTTAAATTTTTATATTAGCTAAGGGAAAATGCTATGTGGAAATTAAGCAGTGGAATTTTGTAGTGCAATGAGGAAGTGTATGTATCAAATTAAATTTTCTTACTGCCATATTTCCCATTTCAACTCTCAAGCCTACCTGATCTCACTCCATCAGCAATGTTGAAATAAAATATATGTAGACTATGACACAATTCAATCAATAATACAAGGCAACTGGTCAGTGATCTCCACACTGAGTTAGCCTGGAGTTTCATTGTATTTGATCTCTTCAGTAGATTTGTTTTATAAAGAACAGGTATGTGTTTAAGTGAGCTGCAGAGTACCAATGTTTGCCAAACATGAAGAGCCCACATTGTCATGCCAAATACGAAACTGATAACACAAAATTTCAGTTCTAAATGGAGGGTGAGCACAAGCTGTTTTCTGATGTTTCTTTCATCCAATGGAACACCCAGTCAATCACAGAGGCTTGGATCTCCATGCTGGGCATGCCTGAGACTAATGAGATTCATCATGAGGACTGTCTATTATCAACCAGCATGACATGCCAAAGGTTTATATTTGTGATATCATTAAAAGACTGAGCAAATGAGAATTAATGCACAAGTGAGGACTCTGGAAACATGACACCGAGATGGTAAACCATACAGTATTTTTCATGTGAAAAAAATTAAGAAATATGCATTATCTTTACGGAATTCTACCTCTTGCCTTGATTTATGGCATGAAACTTGTATTGTTGCTGCTGTTAAAGCTCTTAACTGATTTTTAAAAGATTCCTGCAGAGTGAATTTCTCAAAAGAAAGTCTTTTTTCTACCATGAGTAGCTTATAATCTTCATAATTGTTTTTGTCGTTAAATTGTTATTTTTTTAAATTTCTGTTTTATGATGATTCTTAATGATTGGAAAAGGTGACATTAGTTCTCCCTTGCAGGGGTAAGATAAACCAGGAGAGACCTCACTTATGATGATGGGAACAGGGAGACGATCTCAAGATCCAAGTTCAAGGGAGGGGTGCTGCCTGCTGCAGTTTCAGACAGAAAAACAGAGGAAAAAATGGTGTTGAGACTGGAACACAGCTGGGAAGGTGCTGCTGGGAAGGAGCTCACATCACAGGTTCAAGGCAAATCCAAAAGGTAGAAGGAGAAAGGACGAGAAGAGGAGGTTGCTGATTCACAGCCAAAATGCTGACATTTCTGTTATGTGATGCATGATGCGGATTGTAGCTATTGGGCAGCTGCTTAAAGGGCCTCACAGGGACAGTATGGAGTATTTATCATCCCAACCAGTGGTAATCATGACTTTGTGCTGCAGCTGCCCTTGGAAAAGTGTTTCAAATGTCCTTTGGTTAGCATGCTGGAAGTGTGGGCCCTGTGTCTTGGGCTAGCCATCTTTCATGCCAAGGCACTTTGGACTCTCCAGTGCCCCTCCTTGACCTGCTCGGAAAGATGTCCATTGAATCTATCACTTTGGATCCAGACAGTAAATCTTGTGCAATGTGGTCCTAACAACCAGGAGAATGACTCAGGAGCTGCCCAAATTTGTTGCACAAAGGATGAGACAAAGAATGGGAGGTAAATGCTGAGTTGAAGTTAGGTTGTCTGTGAGCCATCAGGCCCTTGCCCTATCCTCCCTCTTCTTAGGGACCTGCACAGGGTCAAACATGTCCTGTCACACAAAGTGTCACTCAAGAACACCTCTGGTGAAGTCAGGGAGTCCTTTTGGGCTGCATGCTAGCAGCCGAAATATGTGCTGACCTCCACAGTGATATTGACCATGGTCTTTCCTAATCCTGGGTCAAGTTGATTCCACACGCCAATATGACTGTCCTACATAACTTTTGCCCATCCATGTAGTTGTCCTCTCTTTGTTTTCACCAACTAAATCTTTTGTTGTTGTTGTTTTTGTTTTGTTTTTATTTTTTATTTTTTTTCCTTTTTTTTTTTCATTTAATTTTGATCCATTGAACACAAATGGAGTACAGCTATTGTTTCTCTGGTTGTACACAAAGTAGAGTCACACCATCTGTGCATTCATACATGTACACAGGGCAATGATTTCTGTTTCATTCTGTTATTATTCTTTTCCCCCCACCTGGAGCCTACCTCTCCCTTCCCTCTATGCTATCTATTCTTCCTCCATTCTTTCACCAACTAAATCTTGATGAATATTTTCTTATTCACACTGGTCATGACAGTGTTCCTTCTCCAGCCCTAGTATACTAAAGTTCAGCATCCCACATGGTGAACTGAGTCCTGAAATAGTCGTATGTAATATGTACTAATTATCAGATGGAGGGGATGTCATGAGGGACAGGGCCAGAAAGGTGCTGCAGGCAGGCAGAAACTCAGCCATGCTGCCACCATGTGCAATGAGACTTGCAATCTAACCCTGGCACTTCAATCCTGGACACTCAGTGCCCAGTCCTGTGCCTGACTCAAGAAATATGCCCAGCAGATATCAACTAAAGAAAGGAAGGTCTTTTCACAGAGTTGTTTAATCATATTCATTTCTTAATGCATCATTTTTTTCTAAACTGGGAGGAGAGCTGCTGTGGCTTGAATGTATCCTCCAAAAATTCATGTGCTGGAAACTTAGTGCTCAAATTCATGTAAGTCCAAAGCAATGCTCAAATTCATGTAAGTCCAAAGCAATCCTCAAATTCACGTAAGTCCAAAGCAATATGGACTTCAGGCATAAACTTGTTTTCCCTAAGGATCTCCAACCTTTCATGGTCCTCTGCTGACCTTTACCCCAATTACCCACTTTGGAAAAAGTTGTACATTTCTAAGCTAAATTTCCCATTGTTCTGAAGACCAAATGGAATCTTTTTCTTATCTCTTTCCCAGAAGTAAATACTTACCAATAAAAAAGTGAGCTAAAAGCTTATTGAAAGCAGCTGTCAGTAGATTCTGAAGCAACTTGCTGAATTTAGGAGAAAACAAACAAACACACTTTGCCATTTTATGGGTACCCATCTCCATAAGGAGTATCCTTTTGTATCCACTCAACACTGAAGCCTGCTATGTCTCACAGCCATTGTTGAGCATATCAGAAAGTAAAGTAAAAACAGGGAAGCAACATTCAAACTAGCTGAGTAGAGAATCCAGCATTATGGGGGAGGGGGACAGCAAATCTGTGTGTGTTATACATAAAAGCAAATACTATATTCCTGGGAAAAGATATTTATTCCTATTCTGCATGAAAATTGAATTTTGTTAAAGAAACAAGAATAGAGAATGAGTCATTACACTAAAATACCTAATCCACAAGAATGAATCGATGTAAGTTTTGAGTTAACTGTAAATTCAGTGTGGGTTACTTTGAATTATCTCATATCAGAGAATAAAAACCCAACTGAGTTGGATCTAGAAGAACTTGAAGCTCCTCAATCCTTTCACAAAGAGGATGAGGAGGATGGTTGGGTCACCTGATATCAGCTTAAGGAGGTTTGTGAAAAGGGTAGAAGAAGTTAGAAGATGAAGCAGATCCCTTTTAAGGAATGCCTCAAATATTAATTGAAGCAGTTAATACATTCTTTAAAGTCTAAAGGGCCTGAGTCTGTAAAGTGGAATGTTCATTAATATTTGGAATTTATTTTAATGCTCAATTTAACAAATTAATATATTTATTATGATAGAATTTTAAAAATCAATATTTCTGGAGAATTTAAACATAGATTATAAATTTGATTGACTATACATCCAAAAGCATTTTAAATGATCCCAACAAATTAAGCAAGCCATAGTCATTTCAATAGTTCAAAAAATATAAATATAATGACTACAAAATATATTTCTTCACTTCTGTTCAGCACTGTTTCAAACTATGGGTTTCATTTCTTTACTACTTTTGAACTGTGTGTTATTTTTTTTTAAATACTGGAGTTTTTTATTTGTTCTTTCTACATATACATGACAGTAGAATACATTTTGACATATTATGCATACATAGAGTATAGGTTAATCTAAGTAGGGTTCCAGTCTTGTGGATGTACACAATGGTGAGAGTCACTATGGTGTATTCATATTTGAACATAGGAAAGATGTGTCCAATCCATTCCACTGTCTTTTCCGTTCCTCCCCCTCCCTTGGCTTCATTGCCTTTTATCTACTCCACTGAACTTCTGTTCTTCCCTTCCCAATCCCCTCCTGCAGAACTGTATGTTTCTGGTTTTGGTTTTGGTACTGTGGGTTTAACCTAAAGAGTGCTCCTTTTTTTTCTTTTCTTTCTTTCTTTCTCTTTTTTTTTTTTTTTTTTTGTGACGTGCTAGCTTACTTGCTTTGTCTCTGTTGCGGAGGCTGGCCTTGAATTTGCAATCCTACTGCCTCAGGCTCCGTGTCCCTGGGATTACAAAGCATGTGCTCCCATACCCAGCTTGAACAATTGAGGGTTGTTGATGTTTTCCCAGGAGTTAGATGGTAATATTTAGATTTCTTCCTGGGAAGGCAGTAATCTCAACAGGCCCCAGAGAAAAGTCCTTTCTCAGGTCAAATGCTGCTTGGGGAGCTGGGATACTTGGCTACTAGACATGATTTCTTTTTCTAAGGACATTCAAACCAAATCTACAAATCATTAGCCTGTATTTCCTTTTTATAATAAATTTCAGAAAGGCCATTTTTTGGTGGCAAGAACATTTAACATCAGATACACCCTCTTAAAAAATTTTGAGAGCACAATACAGTATTGTCAACTATAAACACAATGCTGAACAGCAGATCTCTAGGACTTATGTATCTTACACAACTGAAACTTATGCTTGTAGAATAGCAGAGGAAATGGGGAGCTGCTCTTCAGAAGGACGTTTTAATTCTAGTTTAATTTTTTAATTTGGTTTTTGTCCCAGCACTAGCTCCTGGGACCTACGAATATGACCTTATTTGGGGAAAGACTCTTTGTGATTTTAATTAAATTAAGGATAGTAAGTTGAAGAGATAATTCTGAGTTATTTGTCTGGACCTAAGTTCAGTGACAAGTGTTCTTATAAGAACTCCAAGGGGAAAATTGGCAAGAAAAAATAAAATTAAGAGGAGACAAGGGGACCATACCACAGAGTCAGAGAAAGGGTGACACAGCAAGGACATCTGCAGTGGCCAGAAGGGATTTGGGATTTTTCTCTAAAGCCCACAAGGGGAGGAAAGCCCTAGTAACACCTAGATTCCAAGAACTGCAGAGAAGAAATTTGTGTTGTTCTATACCATTAAGTTTATGGCAAATAGCTACAGCAGTAATGAGAAGCTAATATACCCCAAAAAACACTTTAAATATTCGCTGGCCTACGTTACATAGTCCAGTCATTTGGGATGTACTGCTATCTATATACACAGTATTTTAAACATATATACATATATGTATGTATATGCTGATATAATATTATAATTAGTAGACTCATAGAGTGGTTTCCTTTTCTGTTTAGAAAGAAGTCTACAAGACCAGTTCTTCTCCTTAGGGCATTTAAGTAACTCATCCTTTTGGAATGTATTTGTGGGTGATCACAAGTTAGGTGATCCTTCCTGTTTGAGGCTGCAGTGTCTACTTTTTCTTGGATTTTGTGGCCAGTTTGCAGTTCTTTATGTTTATTACCTCTAAAGTACATGAATAAAGTAAGCACATATTCATTCTTTACAATAGCATTAATAGAAGAAAAGACACATTTGAATATCACCTATTACTAAAATCTATAAAATTAATGAAACCCATTTCAATGTATCATCTATCTTTTGTGGTATAGCTACCCATTTCTGCATTACACTTAATGACTTTTCTGGTATCTACAATGAATCCATGGCCATTAAGTCTCACCCTGTTCCTCCTCACCCTAACCATAATAGCTGAGGTTAAAAGGACCACAGCTTGGCCAGCGGGTGACCCTTTAAGGTGCTCCCTTTGACCTTTCAGCACAGCCCCTTGCTTTTGATTTTTTCAGATCATTCTGATTTTGTCCTGCTACAGAAATGGGAGCAGTAATCCTGTAAGGATTCTTGATTCTTTTGGTGAAAAGTTATAGTTTAAAATCCAGGCAGCAGAGGAGTGGGTGGTGGAAAGAGTCTCTTACTTTGGGTGATATTTAATAAAGACAGAGCTGGGAAACACATCTTGTCCTAATCCTGAGTGCATACTGATCTAATAGTTGTGAACTGCTGCCATCTGGTCCCTCCTGTGTCCATTCTCTGTCCTCTCTGCTTTGCTTGGTGCCCCAGGAGTCTGATCACTAGAGCTGTCATCCCCAGGGCCCCCTGACCCTCAGGCTTCCAGCTAGACTTTGCACATGGGGGATCAAGAGGAAAGCTGGTGTGCCTTCCTCTGTTCATCCACTTCCTCATGCCACCTCACTTTTACTGCTCTCCTTAGATGGCCCCTTTTCCATAAATTCTGTAAAAGCCTCTCTTCCTTTTGCCCTTCAGGTCCTGGGGTGGAAAGAGCTTCCTGTTGGTGAGAGCATCTCCCCACCCTTTGTTGCTTCCCTTAGCCCTGCCCACCCCTCTCTCATTTCAGTTACACCTTTCAGGTGGATTTTCTTTCATGGACTGTTAAAAGTTACTCCAGCATTGACAGAAGCCATGTTTTCATTCTTTGTTCCGTGGTGAGCCTTAAAATTTCTTCAAAGAAATGCTACTTTTAGCATTTAGTGAGCCCATGCAAACAAAAAGAACAAATTGGGCCAATTAGTGACAAACTAAATTGGCACCATGGAAACCAATTTCTCTAAGACCAGTTGGACCCAAGGGTTTCTTGCACATCCTGAAAAAGCAGTTCTCTCCTCTTTTATTATGTATAATAAAAGGGTTTTATTATATGCAATAAAAGAAGGGGGACTTCCCGTCAGTTCCTGTTCTGGCTATCTTTCAAATGATCAAACCCATCAGTGACCCAGGTAGCAGAGGTATCTAAAAATATGGGAAGAGTGGGAATTGACATTTCCTCTTTGTGCTGAAATAGGGAACTAGATCTTAAAAAATAAACTTCATTTTCAGAAGTTTTTGATTTATAGAAAAATTGTGAAGATAGTACAGAGATTCCCACTTACCCCATGCCCAATTTCTTTATCATTTATTAATAGGGTACATTTGTTAGAATTAATCAACATGACACATTATTATTAATGAAAGACTATAATTTATTCAGATTTCCTTAGTTTTTTATTTAATATCCTTTCACTGTCCCGGCCTCCATCCAGGAGAACACATGACATTTAGTTATTATGTCTCCTTAGGCTCCCCTCAGTTGTCAGTTTCTAGAACTTTCCTTGTTCAGATGACCTTGAGAGTTTTGAGGAGTAAAAGTGTTTGAATTTTTCTAATGTTCTGTTTGTGATTAGCCAGGGGTTGTAGGTTTGGGGTGAGGGGAACACCACAGGATAACGTCCTTTCTATCCCATTATACCAAGATACATACTATCAGATAACATAGCTTCCCACAGCTGGTACTGACCTGGATCACCTGACTGAGGCAGTTTTCAGAGCAAGGTCACCATGGGCAGCCCACACTTAAGGAGTGGGAGTTATGCTCTGGCTCCTTGAATGCAGAGCATCTGCATAATTTATTGGAATTCTTCAGCATAGAAGAGCTGTCCCTTCTCCCCCATTTGCTTGTTTATTCAATTTGTTATATATATTCCTTTGAACTCAAGGGTACTTGTACTTTGGTTATGACCCAGTGCTGCTTTATTTTGTTGCTCAAGTTGTTCCAGCATTGGCCCCTGCAAGTTCTTGCAGCTGGCTTCTGAGTCCCTCTGACATACATCCATCCTCCCCTCCCCACCCCTGCCCACAAACACCTTTTATTTTATTTTATTTTATTTTATTTTATTTTATTTTACACCACCTCCTTCTTTTCTGGCACTACAAAAATGCCAACATGCTTCTGGCTTATCTTATATATTTCTCTTTCCAGTCCTAGAATCCATCATCTCTAGAATCAGCCATCTGTCCAAGGCAGAGGCTATGTTCTATAAAGTAATATTTAACATGGATGAACTTGAATCACTCTGTTTCAAAAATTAATTCTCAAACCTCAGGGTGTGGAAGAGAAAGACTGAAGATGCGAGAAGCAGTCACATAACGACGAGAGCTGGAGTCATTGCTTTTTTATTTTTCACAGTTTCAAAAATATCATTTTCAAAGTGTCTCTATTGTTAAGTAGGAAGTGATAAAAGTGAAAGAGGAGATGTAGTACTAACAAGAAGGAAGATCAAATGCAAAAATACAGAAATTAATAACAGCAGATCCAAGGATGAGAATACAACCTGAGAATTTTTTGGAAAGCATGACAACATGGGACAATATTTAAATTTTGGCTCAGTGCTCTGGTTTCATCAATATACTGTGTTCCTTTTTAAAAAAAATTTTTGCTTTATTTTTTAAAATATTTTATACTGTGTTCTCTACCAGAATAAAATGATTTTAAACAACAAATTTCTTTATCTTATTTTTTATTGTATGTGATAATTGTGTATGTTAGTGGGGCTCAGTGTGCATTAATCAAATGATCAAATCAGAGTAATTAGAAATTCCCTCTGCCCTTTATTTCTTTCTGCTTGGAGCCTTTGAGCTCCTCTCTTCTAGATCTTCATAAAATGCAGAGCTGTATTTGAGTTCCCATTTTCCCTTTCATCCCTGTCTCCCCTCTTTTCAGCCTCTGGTAAAAACTAGTCTACATTCAGATTGACCATTTTAGCTTCCACAGGTGAGAGGAGTCAGAGGCACCTGTCTCTCTGTGCCTGGTTCATAGCACTTCACTCCGTGGCCTCCAGTTCCACCCATTTTGCTACAAATGAGAGGATTTCATTTGAAGCCACTAATTGGTAACCAGGAACTAGAGGTTTGCTTTTCTCAAGACAGGTGAGTGTAAGGTCTTTGCTAGTAATTCCTACTAGAATTTCCTAGAATTTCCTCAGTGACAATTTCTGTTAATTTCTCTTTTATTTTTCCTATGGATGTGCTCCAAGTCTTGTTTCTTCACATGCCTCATAAATGTTTAGTTAAAAACTGAACATTTTGAAGATTATGAATGCCCAGAATGGCCTACCCACCCCTGCAAAAAAAGAAAAAAAAAATGTTGAAGCCTGAACCCCCAATGTGGCAATATTTAGAGACAGGTCACGGACAAATGCCCTGATTAAGGTACACTGAGGTCATAAATGTTGGGCCTTGATCCAATAGGATTAGTGTCCTTTAAGAAAAGACAAAAGAGAGCTCATTCACTCTCTCTCTGTCATGGAAGGAAACTGCAAGGAGAAAGCCATCTGCAAACCAGGAAGACAGCCCTCACCAGGAATGAACCAGTGAGCACCTTTGTCTTGGACTTCTCTGCCTCCAGAGCCATGAAAAAATAAACTTTCATTGTTTAAACAAACCCAGTCTGTGGTATCTTGCTATGAAGGCCTGAGCTGCCTAACATAATAACAGGGAAACTCCGGATATCATCTCCACCTCGCCCCCTCCCAGGGTTTGCCATTGTTTCCTGGGGGTTATGGTGGTATATTTGATGACTAGTCTAACCTATTTTTGTTAAGACTGTATTCTTCATCATATATGATCTATGGAACCTTTGTTCCTTCCATTTATTTTTCAGTGGTTTGACAGAGAATTCCAAGGAAGGAGGAAAAGAAAGGGGGTGGGGAAGAAAAAGAAAGCGAAGGAGGAGGAATGAGGAAGGAAAGGGAGTCACAGGGAAGAGAGAAGAGGGGCAGGGAGGATCAAGGAGGGAAAAAGAAATGTGAGAAATGAAGAGGGATGACAGGAAAGGAGACAGGGGGAGAGAGAGAGAGAGAGAGAGAGAGAAATCTCCCAGTCTGCAGATTGGCTCTGGACTCTGAATTTGGAGCACTCCAACATCTAGATAGGCACATTACTGCTCTGTCTCAGCCTCCCCCTCCTTCCTGTGCGAAGCCTAAACAACAGCAAAAAATGAAGTCTTAGGCTCCTCTTGGGTCTTTTCCAAGTGTGTATCCTGTCCTAGGAATGAACATAGCCTTAAGATTCCTGGTATACATGGGAGTTTTTCAAAATCTTTATTTCTCTAAGAATCTCACTCACCAACTTCTTCTTCCAGACATTTCTAATTTAACCAGATGTCTCTTTTGCCCCAGGCAGCTGGAGCTTTTCATTTTGTGTCTCATTGTCTGTGAGGAGTACCTTTCTGTAGCCATTTCTCTGTCCTGAGAGAGTGCCAACAGGTACGGCAAAGGCAAGACCTTGGCATGCATGGGTTCTTCAGAACCCCAGACAGGTCTGCAAGTGAGCAACACCATTCCTTGGGATCAAGGTCCACTCTTCTACTCCTGGAGTCAGGAACCCACGCTGCACCTGCACTGCCATCTCCAACCCTGCTGCCAAGCTGGGGAGAGTGGTTTAGATGGTGACAAGTTAAACTGCCACAGGCTCTCTCACAGTGTGTCACTTCCTTCTGACTGTTTGCTTGATTGATCCATGTTGACCTTTAACTACCTTCCAGAATGCTGATAAAGTTTATTCTGACAGTTTGCTAGCTTGTTCGGTGTTTGTGAGAAGCGATGAGCTTCAGAGTTTCCCATTTCAGCACATTCACTGACACCACTCCTCTGCGCCAGACCTGCCATGTGCAGGGGAGAATTCAAGGGAGCAAAATTCTTACCATATCTTTGATCCTTACAGCAAAATTGAAGCAATCTCTGCCAAAATGAATATGTGAACATTCTGATAGGACAGGGCCAAATCTAAGGAACTTACTGAAAAATCTTGAGTGTTGCTGGTTTGAGGGGCACTGCTGTTTGACTCCTTGGATCAAAGATAAGCTTCTGTTGGTCATCAATATGTGAGCACCAGAAAGTTTCCCATCTTAATGTCCATCAATAATCGACATTTATCAAGTACTTTGTATGTGCCCAAATCCCCCAAAAATATCTCATGCTGTTTATTCAACTTAATCCTCTTGAGATGGGTACTTAATGCTTCACAACGAATAAACTGAGACTTGGCTAGGTTAAATAACTCACCTAAAGTCATAAGGTGAGTACATAGTAAAGCCGAATTCCACTCAGACATGCTGACTCCATAACTCTCTTAGGAATTAAAAGGCCACGAGTGTTAAACACTCCTTTCTCAAGTAAGAGACTTGATGAAGCACAGCACCTGCCTCTGAGGATTTGGCAGGAGTGTGGGGAAGCCTGAGCTGTGATTACAGCTCTGCTGGAAATCTGGTAATCAGCAGCCTCCCTGTTCTTCAGCTAATGCCTGAGACCCAGCCACCTCCATTAGCTTTCTCAAAACTGCAGTCACAGCAGCGACCAGAGCCCAGCTCACTCTCCTCCCCATCTAAATCTCCATCCCAGTGCAGAAAGGGCAACACAGAGAAAAAGAAAAAGCAGTAGGACATCACCACCCCCACACAATCACACACATAAACAGATACTATTTTTCTAGCTATTCATCACTAAAGCTTTCAAATGTTCCTTAGTTAAAATATGCAAGAAATTAGCATCAGCTTATGTTTTGTATATATAATTACATTTCTGCAGCCTATTCTAAGTGACAGGTGTAAAGACTTGTGTGTAGGAAGTTCATCAAACAATATTCATAATGGTAAGTAGTTACATACAGACTAAATAGCCAACAATCAGAACTTGGTAGTCTGTGTGTGTGTGTGTGTGTGTGTGTGTGTGTGTGTGTGATGTGTAAGCTCCATGACAGCAAGAGATTCTATCTCCTACTCTTTCTCCAGAACCTATCACAGTGCCTGTCACACAGAAATAGTTCAAAAAATTGGCATTGATAGGCCAGTGAACATAATGGAATACTTTGCAGTCTTTAAACACATTTTTTTAAAGTGTAGATAATTTTTCAAGTTATAATGGTAAACACAAAAGTAAACAAATTTTCAGTAGAATTGCATTCCCTCTTTTAAAAATAAGTTGGGTAGAAAAGACACCTAGAAGAAAATGAACTAAATCTAAACACTGACAATTTCCAACTGGTAAGATTACAGATGCCCTCTACTTTTTTCATTTTTAATTTCCGAATTTTAAAGTTAGATTAAATAAGCCAGGGGTGAAATGCACCTGTAATCCCATTTTCTTGGGAGGCTGAGGCAGGAGGATTGCAAGTTGAGGCCAGCCAGGGCAACTTAGTGAGACCTTGTCTTAAAGTAAAAGAAAAGAAAATAGAACTGGGAATGCAGCTCAGTGGTAGAGAACTTCCCTAGCATGCACAAGGCCCTGGATTCAATCCCAGAAATGCAAAAATAAAATATTGATAGGTAGGTAGGTAGATGATAGACTAAATTACTTTTTAAAAGAAAGTATCTAAAAACATTATTTTTTGATGATCTGCCATCAGCTTCTCCATTTCATTTCCAGGTGAAGTGATTCTAACGCATTTAAAAGGATTCACTTAGCAAGACAAGCGGAGCACTTTATTCAAAAAATAGATTCTAATTATTGTTTATTGACTTTTTAAAAACTTCCTACCCATCAATAGTTACTAAAAGCAAATGAAAGAGAAAGTACAAGAAACAGAGATAGACCTGAACAGATCAGCAAAGCGTTTTTAAGCAGTGGAGGGGCACATTGTCAAGAGGAAATGGAAACTGCTTACCTTAGGGGTCTGAGTTCTGTAGGGATCAGTGAGACTGAGTCTTAGCAGAATGGGTCAGCCGGGCAGTCAGGGGAACAGGGGAAGACACTGGAAACTGTGAAGTTCTGAGCCCATTGTGCTGGGAAATGGTGGAAGTCCACAGTCTATTGTTCTCCTTCTCTCCCTGGGACCCATTGTCCTCCTTTTCTCCCTGGGGGTTGTTTTTCCATACCCTTCAGTTACCTAAAAAAGAGAGAGAAAATAAAGTAGAAAGGACAGAAAACAGCTAGATTTCTTTGAATGTATTTTGCTTGCTTAGATCTGACTTCAGAACCATATAATTATTTTACATTGTTTATTAAACAAATTAAATTCATTTTCAAAAGCAATCCCTAAAAATCAAAAGCAAATAAAACTAACCAATCTGGTAATCTAATTGACAGCATGACCACTCAGAAGAATTGTGAATTACTTTAAAATACAGCTTAGTTATATATCCACAATAGGATATTCCTGAAGGATAAAAAGAAAAAAAAATCTGCAAAGCTCTACTGCATTCTCATGATTGTTTTAGTCAGCTTTTTCACTGCTGAGACTAAAGGATCTGATCAGAACAACTGTAAAGGAGGAAAAAGTTTATTTGAGGGCTCATGGTTTTAGAAATCATAGTCCACAGAAGGCCAGCTACATTCTTTGGGACCTGAGGTGAGGCTGAACATCATGGCACAGTGTGTGGCAGAGGGAAGCAGCTCACATGATTTCAGGAAGTAGAGATTCGACTTGCCAGATACAAATGTATACCCAAAGCCTCGCTCCAATTCCACCTCCTCCAGCCGCACCGTACCTTCCAACTTTCTTTTTTTTTTTTTTGGAACCAGGGATTGAACTCAGGTGCACTTGGCCACTGAGTCAGATCCCCAACCCTATTTTGTATTTTTTTTTTTTTTTTTTTAGAGACAGGGTCTCACTGAGTTGCTTAGGGTCTTGCTAAGTTGCTGAGGCTGGCTTTGAACTCTTGATTCTCCTGCCTCAGCCTCCCGAGTCGCTGGGATTACAGGAGTGGGCCACCCCACCCGGCCCAACTTTCTTAATTTAAAGGTCACCCCTCAGTTTCCAGGAATTGTTTGTTCCATTTCTAGGACATGATATTTGAGAATTTTATTTCTTGGGGACTGTAACACATAACAATTGCAATGAATAGAATCATATTAACTATTTAACTCAGGAGTTAAAAACAACACTTAAAAAGATAAAGAAAAAACCTCAACTCATTACCCATCCTTGGATATATTCTAGAAAGCCAACTCATTATTTTATAACTGGCTATTTAAAAGTGGGGAGAGGGAGTGAAGCAATTATCAGAACTTCCTTATAAATCCGCACATCAGAGCATTCAAATGGTTGACAAGGAGAACATTTCTTTCTTGATTATCCCAGCCTTAAATGAAGGAAATGAGAGAGAACATTACCTTTGCAACACTGATGAATTAATGGGTCTAGGCTAAGATTATAAATTATTGATAAACATTACAAAAGAGAGAGAAAGAGAGAAAATTTGACATTATGTGCTTCTTAATGGAAAGCTACCACTGTGAAATAGGGCAGTCCAAAAAAAAAAGAAAAAAAAATCAAACATACATCTGCTTAAATTTCTAGACAGACCTTTAAAAAGACAAAATAGCCAATCAGGAAAATTTGGAAACACATTGTGTTTTGTAAGATACAATGTTATGTGTTTTGTAAGACAAGTCAAGTCAATATACAAACACATACTCAAAGCCACTGGGTTCATCCTTATCAAGGGATTACACCAAATCAACAAGGGAATTACAACTCAAGACAGAAAACACATGAGATATAGCCTTTTAGGAATTATTGCTAATTTTTTATGAGACAATGGTCTTACAATTTTTTTTTAAATGGGATACTTTCATATATATTTTAAAAATCCAAAACACAAGGTTCAAAACTTGTCACCATTGCCTCTAATATCTTCTTAAAATCACAAAGATTGTCATTTATGAGGCTCAGGTTAAAACCCTGTGGATTTAGGCACAAATTGGCATGTCACCCCAAAGATATGAAAATTACCCTCTATGTGCAAACCTACTCTTCAAAGCAGTTTCATGTGTTCTTCAGCTGTGGGAACTCATACTTCTCAGTCCCCATTGCCATCAAAGTATTCCCTGCTGTCTCTGCTTTGCTTTGATATCTGCGATAAAGATTGAAATGCATATAAATGTTAATCTTACGTTGGAGTGCTTTCATCTCAAACATCACACCTGTCAGTTCACTTCCCTGAGCAACTTTGAACTGAGATGCCTGGCACAAGGGCAGGGAATTTGAATTTTTTCTTGACTTTTCTAGTCAGTCAGTATTGATCAGAAAGCCCTTTGGGTGTGCTGGGAATCAAAACAATAACACGTTTTGATGGCACTCACAGTACTTGAAATCTAGCAACCTGAAGACCCAGTTTGGATCAAGTATGAAGGTCGTCCAGTCTCCTGGTGACTGTGACTCAGATCACACAGAAGATGTGTAACAATGGTCCACTTTGTTTTGAATATAGCCCCTGCTGCTCTGCCACTGTGACTTATTTTTAAAAGGACATGTTTCTTTCTCTTCCTCTCTCCCTCCTTCTCCCTAATCTCAGGGGAAACAGGATTATCTTCCTTCCCCATCCTAGGCAGAGTTCTCTGTCCTTGAGCACACACCCACCACAGGAACCAAGTGATTCAGACATGGGGATGGCACCAGAAAATCTCAGAAATGACTATCTCCCAAATTAACAAATGAATTACAACTGAAGACAGAAAACAGGTGAAATATAGCCTTTATTTCACATCTTTAAACACCCTCTTTTCCCCCCAATGGGCAGAATCACAGCCTCTGGGACAGGAGTCCCCTGTGTTTCTCCTTTGCCAGCAAAGCAATAAAAGTTCATTTTCCTTTTTCTTAAAACCTTGTCCTCATCATTGGAGTAGCACTGGGGACAAAGACCAAGCTTTTGGTAAGAGACGAACTGGCCCCCCACATCTGTATGCTGTTCTGATATTAGACCGCTTTCTCCCCATACACATGTGACTGGACTTATGAAGGGGTTGCATCTATAGAAGCCCTTCAGAATTTGAAATCATAAATTGAAAATGGTGTAACACAAATAAGCTACCGAACATCACAGCCTAGCCTAGCCTACCTTGAATGTGCTCAGAAGCCTTGCATTAGTCCAAGTTGAGCAAAACCAACACAAAGCCTATTTTATTAGAACTTGTTGAATATCTTGTGTAATTTGTTGCATAACTATATCCAGAAAAGAAAAAGGCTGTGGAATACTGGCTGTTTCCCTCCATGGCAGTGGGGCTGTCTGGGAGCTATGCCATCTGCAGAGCACCGCAAGAGAATGTTGTATCACACGTCACTGTCCCAGGAAAACATCCACAGTCAAAATTTGAAGTACACTTTCTAACGAATGCACTATTGCATCATCTTAAAGTCAACGACTCCCTAAGTTGAAACCAGTCTAACTCAGGGACCATCCATATTACTTAAATCAACAATTTTCATTTTTGCTGTGAAATGTTACAAAGTATGGATAGGTAGTTCCAAAGACTATAGAAAGTCATCTAATTTAGCAGGAAAACAAATTGGAAATAACTCTGTGAGCTATGTCAATGCCAAATATTTGTCTGGGTTACTTCAACTTATCAGGATATTGTAAAATTGGAATAATTATAGTACCTTTTCATAAGCAGCTTTGATGACTAAATTTAATAAATAGCATTATGAGAAGGATAGCACTAATGGCTAATATCATTTAGGATTAGTATGTCCTAAGTGTTATTCTCAGTGTTTTATGTTTTATCTCACTTAATTCTCACCAGACCCTACCCTATTAGGAAGGTTATTTTAGGTCCTATTACAATCGTTTTGCCAATGAGCAAGAAACAGGAAGTTCAGTTAATTTCTAAGAGGACAGATAGTACTATATATGCAGAGCATTTGGAAAAAGCAAACATCTTTCACAGTTCCCCTGAAAATGATCTATACAAGTGAATTCCAAATATACCTAGAGTCAGCCCTCAGTATCCATGAGGGACTGATTCCGGGTACTCCCCATGGATAGCAAAATCCACAGAAGCTCACATCCTTATATAAAATGCATATAACCTATGCACATCCTCTCTTATGCTTTAAATCACTAGATGATTTATCACACCTTATATAATGTAAATGCAATGTAAATAGTTGTTATATTGTATTGTTAGGGAATAATGACCAAAGCAGTCTGTACATGATCAGTACAGAAGAAATTTTATTTCTGAATAGAATCCATAAATACCAAACCCACAAATATGGAGGACTGACTGTGTTTAAACTAAAAAATTAAACTCTGTGTGTGTGTGTGTGTGTGTGTGTGTGTGTGTGTGTCTGCGACAAGACATTAATATGAGCCAGCTTGGGACACACAAAAGAAGCTGGACTGCACAATGATAAGAAAAATCTGCACCAAAAATAGAAGAAAAGATATTATCTGCTAAAGGTTCCAGTTGGTCTTTAGTGTGAAAGCCCTGGGAATTGATGTCAGAGTCTAGACCACTTGTATTTGTTGTGTATATTTATAGTTGGATTATACAGTACACTATGTATGGTTTTTTTTTTTTTACTTTTCAATGGTCTCAGAGAATTGTGTTGTTTTCATGAAATGTTTCCATGTGTGTTATAGGTGAATATTTAGAACAAAGCAGACACCCTTAAACACCTTACAATCTCCTTAATGTATGGGGCTCTAGAAAAGGACCCACCTGTGAACATCTCCCCACACCTTAAGAATCCCCAGTTCTGGGGCTGGGATTGTAGTTCAGTGGTAGAGCACTTGCCTAGCATGTGTGAGGCACTGGGTTCAATTCTTAGCACTGCATATAAATAAATGAAATAAAGGTCCATCAACAACTAAAAAAAAAAAATTAAAAAAAAAAAAGAATCCCCAGTTTTCCCATTTGCCCCTAGAACCTGCTTGCCTTCCCATGGAACCCAGTCATAGGTTCTTCATTTGGAGTTAAGTTTGCCTCTTTGCCAAGCCCCCTTTGGGTTCAGCTCTCACCTGTACTCTTAGGTGATCTCCTCAGAACCCCTTGGTTCCAGGTCGGGGAGCTAGGGTGGGGATTTGTGCCAGTTCCCTGTCCAGCAAACACAGCAGTCTGAGCCCCAGCAGAATAACTCCTTTGGGGAGCCACGCCAACGGCCTGTCTTAAAGAATGCTGCTTCTGCCAGGAAGCCTAAGTCCGATGGGAATGTTTACAGTCTACCCACCCTCATTCAACTCTTATATGTATTTATTAATTAAAGGCAATTGGCCCTAGAATATGCAAATGCATTTATTTTCACTCCTCTGAGTTCAAAAATGGAGAAAACAGACCTACAGCAAACTCTTGAAACAAGTACAGTGTCCCCCATTATTTTAGTATCTGATGTCCTTATGAGACATTATAAGCCAATGTGATTCTAGATGCCTTTTGATTTTTCTTTCTCCAAACACCCTTCTCTAATCTGATATTCTACAGTGATGCTTCAAAATCTAGGGCTATTTTCCTATATTTTATTGGGGACATAGTAGGTTCTTTCCATTGGTTTCCATTGGTTTTTTCTACTATATAAAAGGTTTTTTTTATTATTTCATGGGGTGGCTGTTTCCCTCCTTTCTGCTATCTTCTTTTCTGAATATTCTATTAGATCTACTGTATTAATCTTCCACATCTTACTTATCTTTCAAATTTTGTACCTCCTTATCTTCTGGTCTGGGAGATTCTGAAATTTTACCTTCCAGGCTTCTACTGAATTTGGCTGCAGGGATCATCATGGTTTTTTTTTTTTTAAGTTTTAAAGCTCTTTCTTCCCACAGTATCCAATTTCTACCAAATAGATATAACGTCCTGATATTTCCTTCACTTGCTAATCAGTTCTTTAAGTCTTGTTGGTTTTCTGCTTTCCTCTCTTGTTTTTACAGACCTTTCTCATGGCTGATAGCGCTTGCTGTCTGTTCGGATGTAAGAATACCCAACAACAAGGCTGGCGGGAGTGCAGGAGGGGGCAGCACGGTGCACTGACCAGCAGGCCTTGCTTGGGTGAGCAGGTGCCAGGCTCAGGCCACAAGTACCCAGGATGCAGAAACGGTTAATGTCTCAGTGCTGGTCCTCCAGGAGTGGTCCTAGCTTTCCCCAGAGAGTGAGTTTAATTTCTTTAAAAGAAAATCATCTGGCTCTTTTATGTTCCCTTTGTTTTGCTTTTGTGTCTCCAAAGTGAGCCATATCTTTTCCTATTCTTACTTGTTGGTTGATGACTGGCAGCTCCTAGGATCTTCAGGATGGGTTGAGCTATTGGAAAGGTCAAGGAAGGATTAGAAGGAATTAGAAGGTGAGTTTTTTATTCCAGCTCTCAATGTCTGGGGTGGGGAGAAAGGCTGGAGGCTGAGCTAGTCAACAATGGCCAATGATTTAATCAATCATACCTGCATAATTCAGTCTCTGGGAGCGTCCACAAAGCTGTACATATGGACAAAGTAGGGCGCTGGTGGGTGAAATCAGCTGCCCAGAGAAGACGCTGCTGGACTTTTCCGAGGAGCATAAGGAGCGCCTGGTGTTCCTGCTGCAAGGGGACAGTGCGGTAGTGGCGGAGTTCAGTCAGATCCTGCGTCGCGGAACCAACCCCAAGGTTTAGGAGGGCGCCAGGCAGAAAGCTCAATGTGAGTCGTGACGCTGTCCAGCATGGTGTGCAAGGGCTGACCTACCTCCTCACCGAGAGCTCCAAGTTTATGATTTCTGAATTGGATTTCCAAGACTCTGTTTTTGTTCTGGGATTCTCTGAAGAACTGAACAGATTATTGCCTCAGCTTTACCTGGACAACAGAAAGGAGATCAGAGCTACTCTGGGTGAATTGGCACCCAGCGTTCCCAGTTACCACAGCCTTGAATGGCAGCTAGATGTACGGCTTGCAAGCAGAAGTCTGGGGCAGCAGATGAAGCCAGCAGTGGCTATAAAACTACACCTAAATCAGAACGGAGACCCCAACACCGAAGTTCTGCAGACAGCCCCAGCCACCCTGCTTCATGTAGTTCAGCAACTGGAATAAGCCCTGGAGGAGAGGAAAACAATCCACTGTAGGAGGGTAGTTCCCAACATAAGTAGTACCAAGTGTTAAGGTCCTGATGCCTCTGACTCATTTGTGAATGGATGACATGCAGGAATGACTTTCCAGAAATAATTTTTATTAGTTAATGTTGATAAATGCATCTAGATTCCATGAAATTTCTTTTCCTATTCCAGGATATTGAGGTCATGATCAGAAACTAAAGTCAAGATCCTTTTCCTGGTGCTAAATGTGGTCAGCTTCTTGACAAATTGAAATGTATTTTGTATTCTAAATGTGTAAATAAGACTGAATCAACTAAAGATGAATCTATGCTATTCATATCTTCTGTATATATGAATGATATCCTGTTTTTGGTACTTTTTTGCTTAACTATTGTTTTCCTCTTTATTGATCAGTTTTGAGAATAAAATCTGCAACTAATTCTTTTCTATTCAGAGTATTTCTAGATAGTATTGCTGACTTCTAAAAGCACCTCATGATGTTAATAGTCACAGAATAATTTAAAGTTACTATGATTTTTTAATAATATGCCTGTATTGTTATAGGAAGTTCATGCATTTTTCTTTGTATGTAAAGATAATAAGTAGTTTTTTCCACATTGCCTAAATTTAACTTATTGTGGTTAATTGGCTTAAATACTATTCAAATTTGTGTGATTATAAATAGCATTTTCACA
>JAJEJO010054231.1:3339-48198 GCA_020662805.1 Glaucomys volans | reverse complement strand
GTCTGAAAAAATGTTTCATTAGTAATAAACCTGGATCTCGAGTAATACAGGGAAGGTAGGCTTTACTTTTCCCCTGTGGATGCTGAATGATATCAGCAGAAGTAAACTTAGTTTTTCAGTGGTAGGTCATATAAGTATTTAATAAATTATGTCTGTAAATATGCAAAGCACCACAAACTGAATACAAAGAATGAAAATTGCAGTTGGGATTTGTTCCATTTCTTCGTTTTCAAGTTGATATTTTGGGTATGTCAGACAATGTTGAAGACTAGAAGCCCACATCTTTTGAAGAGAGACTGTTGTGTGCCCTGTAAACCTTCTCCTTCAAAAACACTTAGTGCCAGTGATATTTTTAATGTCATTCCCTGATGAAAGAGAGCAATGAAGTCACAAGATGTGCTCAAACTGAACATCAAAAACCAAAATGTTAGGGAATCCATTTTAGGCCCAGGTTGAGCATTTTGATGTGATAGAACTTGCTGATGCAATATACTTGCCATCATATTTATTAGACTGCTATAACCTCTGAATTTCTGAGAGTTGTCTCATCGTCAGGAATAATGACTCTTAAGACATCAAGGTCTCTAGGGAAGCACTTATTCCTGGCACCAAAACTCCTTTCAAATGCTCTCTTTAGAATGTGCTTTCAATTAAATATGAGACATTTGCAACATTTTGTGTTCACTTGATTGAAGAGAGGAGGGAAGGTTGAGATACTGTAGGATTGGTATGATCTGAGGAGTCTCCTTAAGGTAAATGACTACATGTTGGGAAGGCCTGATAGTGTGATATGCTGATATGCTTTGCAGAAAACCACAGAAGGCAGAACCACATAATTTCTATCAAATTTTGTAGACAGCATTGGAGAACAACTCAGCCAGAATCCTTTGTTGCAGATCAAATCAAAGCTTCTAGGTAGTCACGAGGAGACAATATTTCAACCCTGTCCCCTTAAGAGAAAAGAGATTTATCACTCCTTAACATCAGGATGAACCATGTAGGTGTGTGGCAGTAGCAGAATTAGGTTGTTTAAGTAAATATTACATACTCTGATCTTTGGTTCCAAAGAAAATTGAGGGAATCTTTCACACCTGAACATCAAGCCCTTCCCATCATAAACTACTCACATTGCCTCTTTTTTCTCATTCATGCTGACTTTCTCCTTGAAGAAATACTTGCCAGCTGGGGCAAATGCATACCCAACTGGAGGTTGATGACCTAGGTTTTCACCTCAGGGATTGCTTGAAAATGTAATTTTCCTGGGAAAAATGTTCTCCCTTTATAAGGGAATGTCTCCACATCTTGATGAGGAACTCTGTAAATATGTAGAGGTAATGGGAAGTGGTGATGCACACAGGATCTGTGAATCCATGAAAAATCTTTGCTAAGAGGGAAAAACATCCACATTCAGTTTTCAAACTTCCAGTAGCAATATTTGCAGAAATTTCTCTCAATATTCATTGCAGTGAGATTATTTGCAGGACTTATATCCACTGAACTGTGAAGTGTTCTCAGGAAAATTCTGTTACACTGGTTTGGATCTCACTCAAAAACAACTGAACATTTTCCCCTGCATCCCTGGCACATGAGAGCAAGAGAGAGGAGAACTACAGTATGCAGAGTGTAGGGACTGGCATGTGGGAGTTTGGATTGGAGGACATGGAATATTCTGTCTAATGTAGGAGAATGCATGCTTTCACTTCTTCCAGGGCTTCTTCCTGGGCCATGAGCAACTTCAGTTTCCATGAATGGCTTGCCTGTCATCCTATGTGCACTGCACATGCCACCTGCAGTCACAGAAAGCCATATGAGAGCACTATCATTACAGGGATGCCATGGCAACCGGAATCCCTTTAGGTTCTGGGTACTGCACAGGACTTTCTAGAGAATCATTTTTCCATCTTTGTTGGGAAGAGGGCAGAGGTATCAGGCGAGTCTCACTGGTCTTCTGTTCCCCAAAAATGGTTTTCAAACTTCTGCACACAGCAGAAGACTATATCCCTTAGGGGGCGATGTGCTCGCTGGGCTGCAGCAGGCATTATGATTTCCTGAGAATGGGGATTCCCTGCAGGAAGTTGGTCCCACCAGGAGTAGTGGACCAGGGGGAGGTGATGGGGTCCCAAGGATAGGTGGGTGACCAAGCTTAGAACAGGCCCCAGGGGAATGGACCTCCCAACACACTTCTGCTGCTCTTGACTCAGTCTGTACATTCTGAATCAGGATTTTGTCCAAATCCTTAGCAGCCCCTCACAATATTGCCCATTGACATTTCAGAGAACAGGAGCATGTAGGACGACTCGGTGGGTTAGATAAATTTTGAGCTGGGAAACAATACACCAACCCTGGTATCATGCCACACCTTTCTACAAATATCCCAAGTGGAGAGAGCTGGAAACTGGGAATTAGGATTTCAAAGTGCAAGTGAGGAGCCGCTGAGGTCCATAATGTTTTGAGAAGGGTGTCCATCAATAAACATTTAAGAGGAAGGGAAGCATATTGCTGGCAATCTAGGAGACATGTTCGATGCTCACTCCACTGGCCAGGACCCACTTCATCTGAAGTTGTCTTACAATTATGGTGCACTCATAACTTTCCTGCTAGGAATTTCCTTGGGGTCCTTCAACTCACTGTTTGATGCAGAAAGACTTTCACATTGTGTCCTCATTGAAGGTGTAACTCTCTTAACCTGCCTATCACTTGCATGAACAAAGACCCTCTGCACATTTCCAAGGATACCTTAAAGAGCAGTTTGAGGATGCCAAGTACAGGCCAGGGTCCCAATCCCTGGAACAATAATCCCCCAAAAACGTGAAATGAGGAATGAAACAATGCCACGCCCACCACTATTCCCCTCAGTGCTTGACGGGGTTCCACTGAGAATAATGAAGATTCTTGCACAGTCTAATCTTCTGGGAAATGTGGGTTTGGCATGCTCTTTCTTGTTTTCATGTTATTTCTTATTGGTATTGGTAAAGATTTCAATAGATAATTAGACATTAAGTGATTTGGAACATAAAAATAACACTGTTCAAGCCTTAATTGATTTCATATTAATATTACCTCAAGCAAACAGAAAAAAATGTTGTGGGTCAGATAAACAAGAGCTATTGTCCACTGCTCTCAGACTGCCTGTTGCATCCAGACTGCCTTTCTGCTTTAGCCTAAACCAGAATGTGCCCCTGTCCTAGTGAAACTGTTTTCACAGTACAGGGACCACAATGGATTGTATATAAGATTGATGGGAAGCTGTATCTTGGGTGTCAATTAACTACTAATAAAAGGAAGTTCCACTTTATATACTATAGAAAGGTCAAAAGGTATTTATGTTGCATATCAGTCACCCAGGGATGTCTAAAGTACAGCTGTTATCCTTGATATAACTTTAAATCATGACATGTTAAATATCTGTCACATTTTTTTTTTCAATTCTCTTGGGTTTTTCTTGTGGAAATTCCAAGCAGCTGTGCCAAATGCATATCGTAGTGGAGAAGCTGGATCCTGCTTTTCACCTCAACTATGTGGGTGTTTGGAAAATGTGATTTCCTGGGCATATTCTGTTTCTGAGTAAAGGAATGTCTCAGGAACATCCCAGGCACAGTCTATAAATATGTATAGGGAATGGGAGGGAGTGATGGCTCATGGGGTCTATGAAACTATGAATAATATTTGATTGGAGAAAAAATGATCCCCATTCAGTTTTCAAACATCCAGTAGATATGTTTGCAGTAATTCCTCTAGCATTCTTCGCAGTGAGATTATTTGGAAAAGTCCTGTCCATTGAATTCTCAGTCTTTCATTTCTCCACAAATTGCTGCTACCATTGTTTGATCCCACTCTAGAAATGAGTAACTTGTTTATTAGTGCTACTGGACAAAGGTAGCAACAGAGAGGAGAGTTACAGTATGTAGAGTGGAGGGGGCTGTCATGTGGGAGTTTGATTGGGAAGATCTAGAATTTTCTGACTGATGTAGGAGAATGCAGCTTTTTTTCTTGCCCCAGGGTTGTTGCTGCATCTGGAGTATTTTGAATTTTATAAATGGATTGGCTGTCCTCCAAACCACACAGTATATACTGCCTACAGTCACAGAAATGCCATATGACCACACAATGACCTCATGGTTGTCATGGCAACCAAAAACCTCTTCATGGAATGGCTGCTGTGGAGAAAACTTCAAGAGAAGGGCTGGTCCAGCTGTGCTGGTAGGAGGGACGAGGAAGCAGGCAAGTCCCAGAGAACTTTTAGTTACAATAAAAATGATCCTACATTCTTAGGAGTGGAGGAGTCACCATGTGTGGGGATGTAGAAAGAAGCCACCGAGGCATATCCTCCAAAGGCTACGGAAGGGCATAATCCTTTGCTGAAAACACGGGATTCCTACATGCTCGCTGGAGAACACTCGCGAGTGGCCTGACCTGTCTGCGGACATATGCCCCAGGTGAGCTTCACTCTCCTCACCTTCTCCCTCCGCCCTTTGGTAAACTGTGTGACTCCTTATTGGGCCATCTTCACAGACTATCATGTTACACCACTGGTTCTTTGTTCTCGGACTCCTCTCATCTATAAAAGTGCTGTAATTCTTTGAATAAATTTGAGACTGGTCTGGAACTTGCTCTCCCGAGGGCGTTGGTTACCTCGTCAGCCTTACCCCCTCCAGAAGGGACAAAGACCCACAGGTTGAGGCCTAGTCAAATAGTAACAATAGGCCTAGACCCAAACTAAACTGTTACGACAACCATGTGTTGTGGTCTGGTCTCCTCTGGCTTTGATACATCTGACTCTATCCAACCTTAAGGACTCTGCCAGTCAGGTTAGCATACCTTCCTGTTCATGAGGGGGCAAATGCACACTTGGCTGCAGAAGGCATCACAATTTGTTGGGAATGGGGTCCCACTGAAGTCAATTGATTCCCATGAGATGTAATAGACTGGGGATAAGTTCCAGGGTGCCTGAAAATACGTGGTCACCAAGCCTAATACCAGCCCCAGGGGCATGGCCGTACAACAACTGCAGTCCTAGTCTGCACAATCCCAGTACAATGCTGGGTCAGGATACTGCTCTAAGGCCTTAGCAGTCACTTGCAATGATGGAAAATGACATTTCAGAGCAGAGGAACATGCAGAAAAGCTCAGTGGGTTAGGTGAAATTTGACATGGAAAACATCACACCAATTTTGGTGTGATGCCAAAACTTTTCATGAATGCCCAAACAGGAGACAGCTGAACTCTGGTATTTAGGACTTTTAAATAGAAGTGAGGAGCTGTTGAGCCCCTCAATGTCCAGAGGTGTGAGTTAATCACTAATCAATAAGGAAGGAGGCTAGAAAGTTGCTGGCAATCAAGGAGAGACATTCTATGCTCACTCCACCAGCCAGCCCACAACACCACTGTTGCCTTACAATTATGGTGCACTCAGAAATTGCCTTGCTATGATTTTCCAAGGGGCCCTTCCACTCATCCTATGATGTAGAAATGCCTTCACAAGGTGTCTTCACTTTTGGTGTAATTCTGTTCAACTGCCTATTGTCTGTCTGAGAAAAGGCCTTCAGGCACATTTCCTTGGACTCCTTAACCAGCAGCTGGCAGATGTTGAGGAGAGGCCACTGTCACAGTCCCTGTAACAACAGTCCTCCACGAATGTGAAAATTAGGGATGAAAGACGTACCCTATGAGGACAGGGTGAACAAGGACCTTGTTTGACACAGAGAAACCAGGTTTTGCAAAACTGCTGTTTCTCCTGAACGATATCAGAGGAAGTTAATTCATGTAACCAGTGCCAATTCATACAATTCTTCAATAAATGATGTCTATAAAAATAAAAAATATAAGAAACTGAGTAAATCAATGGCCATGTGCAGCTGGGTTTTGTCTCCATATCTCTGATTTCAAGTTGATATTATGGTTTTATGAGAAAACGTTGAGGTGTAGAAGTCCACTTCTTTTTCAGAGAGACTGGAGTGCATCCCAGAAAGATACTCCTTCAAGAACCCTAGTGCAGGTGATACTTTGTCATTTCTTGTTGACAGGCAACAATAAAGTCCCAAAATGTGCTAAACAGGAACTTCAAAAGGCGAAAATGTAAGAATCAATTTTAGACCCAGGTGAGCCTTTTCATCATGTATATCTTTCTTAATTCAGTACACTTGCTGGCATATTAATGAGAAGGTGGCAACCTCTTTGTTTCTGAGAGTTGTCTCATATTAAGAAATAGTGCTTCTAAAGCAAACCAGTTTTATAGGGAAACACGTTTGGCTGGCACCACAGATACTTGCTGAATACTCTCTTTAGAATCAGCTTGCAATTAAATCTGATAATTATCCAACCATTTTGTGTTGAGCCGATTGAACAGAGGAGGTAATATAGAGATAATGGAGGGGCTATTTAAAGCTCTTTGAAGAGACTCTTTAAAGTAGATGACTGGATGTTCCATGACCTGACTATGCAGTATGCTTTGGAGAAAAACCACCCCAATGATGAGTCAAATGACTTCTATCCCATTCTGTAGATCACTTTTGAGAACAATGCAGCCAGCTTCCTTTGGTGCTGGTCAAATCCCAATGTCTAAGGATTAATGAGACAAAGATTTATCTCTCTCTCTATAGGGAACAAGACTGTTGTGTCTGCTGAATGAGCAGCAGTGACCTGAGGAAAGCATGGAGGCCTGTGGCAGTAGGAGAAGTAGGCATTTTTTGGAAATATTATATGCTCTGATTTTGGGAACCAAACAAATTGAGGGAATCTTTCTCATCTGAATCCCAAGTCCTGACAATTCCAAACTGCTCACATTGTGTCATTGTTCTCACACCTTCCAGGATTTCCTTCAGGACATTCCAAACAGCTGGGCCAAATGCATATCCAAGTGGAAGTGCTGGATCTTGCTTTTCACCTCAGGTATGTGGGTGCTTGGAAAAGTTGGATTTCTTGGGTATAGTCTGCTTTTTGGAATAAGAGAATGTCTCAGCAATTTCATGAGTCACAGTCTGTAAATATGTATAGGGAATGGGAAAAGGTGATGGATCATAGGATCTATGAACCCATGAATAATATTTGCTCAGAAAATAATGATCCAAATTCAGTTTTCAAACATCCATTAGTTATGTTTGCAGTAATTCCTCTAAATATTCTTAGCAGTGAGATTATTTGGAGAAAGTCCTGTCCACTGAACTCTCAGTCCTTCATTTCTCAGCAAAATGCTGCTACCCTGGGTTTGCTCCCACTCAAGGAAAGGGTGACTTGTTTACCAGTCCTACTGGGATATGGGAGCAAAAGAGTGGAGAGCTACAGTATGTATAGTAGAAGGGACTGGCTGGGGGAATTTGGTTTGGAAAGAAATTAATTTTTCTGGCTCATGTAGGGTAATGCAGAGTTTTTTCTCACACCAACGATTCCTGCTAGGTCATGATCCACAGGGGACTTCGTGAATGGCTTGTCTGTCATCCTAGCTGCACAGCACATTCCAACTGCCTTCACAGTATGGCCATATGACAGCAGAGTGGCATCACAGTTGCTATGGCAATAGGAACCTCTTCATGTCCTGGCTGCTCTGGAGCAACCTTCAAGAGAACTGGCCCAGCCGTGCTGCTTGAAGGGAAGAGGAATCATGCAAGACTCAGCTGCCTTTGGATGCCATAAAAGGGATCCTAAATTCTTAGGAGAGTAGAAGAGTAGTCAGCATGTGTAGTGGGCGGGGCCCCTCTGGTTTTGAGAGAACTGACTGAAACCAAAATTAGGGACCCTACTGATGCCAGTCATACTGCCATAGTTTCCATGTCCACATGGTGGTGATGTGCACACTTGGCTGCAGAAGGCATAATGATCTCCTGGAAATGGGGCTATGCTGGAGGCAATTGATCCCCACCATGTGTAATTGACCAGGGAAAGATGTGGGGGTCCCCAAGGTGGTATGGGTCACCAAGCCTATAACAGATCATAGAGTTATGACCCTACTAAGACACTCGTCTTGATCTTCACAATCCCGGAACATTACTGGGTTGGGAAACTGTCCTTGAGCTGTAGCTGCAACTCACAATGTTGGCTTATTACATTTTAAAGCAGAGTAGAATGTGGAGCAATTGGGTGGGTTTGGTGAAGTTTGAACTGGGAAACATCGCAACAAGTGTGTTGTGATGCCAAACCTTTCCACGAATGCCCAAACAGGAGACAGCTAAACCCTGGGTTTTAGCACTTTGAACTAGAAGTGAGGAGCTGCTGAGCTACCTAATGTCTAGAGGAGGGACTTAATCTCTAATCAATTAGCACAGATTCTAGTAAGGTGCTGGCAAACTACAAGAGACATTCTGTACTCAATCCACTGTCCAAGTCCCACCACCTCAACTGTTGCCTGACATTGAAGATTGTCTCAGAAATTGTTTTGCTGTGATTTTCTAAGTGGCCCTTCTACACACCCTTTGAGACAGAAACACCTTCACGAAGTGACTTCACTTAAGGTGTAATTCTCTTGACCCACCTATAATCTCTCTGAGAAAATGTCCTCTGACACATTTTCATTGGCCCCATAACCAGCAGCTGGTAGAGGCAGACTAAATGTCAGTGTCACAGACCCTGGCACAACGATCCTCTATGATTGTGAAACTGAGGGATGAAACAAGAGTCTAATGAGAAAAGGATGAAACTGGAGCTCCAATGGCACATGGAAACCAGGCTTTACATAACCCCTGTGACTCCTGAATGATATCAGCAGATGTTAATTCATGCAATCAACACCGACTCATACAATGCTTTAAAAAATGAAGTCTATAAAAATCATAAGCATAAGATAAAGAAAGCATAAGAAACCGAGTAAATTGAAGGTCACGTTCAGCTGGGTTTTGTCCATATTTCACTGTTTTCAAGTTGATATTGTGGTGTTGTTATAAAATGTAGAGATGTAGAAGTCATCTTTTTGGCAAAGAGACTGAAGTGCAACTCAGACAGATGATCCTTCACAAACCCTAGTGGAGATGATACTTTGAATGTCATTTATTGCTGAAAGGCATCAATGGAGTAACCATATGTACTAAATCTGAAATTCAAAATGCAAAAGTGGAAAAGAATTAATTTTATGCCCTGGTTAGTATTTTCATCTTGTACAACTTGCTGATTCAATACTTGCCAGCATATGAATGAGACCACAATAAACTCTGCATTGTTGAGTTTAATCTCCTTTTAAGGAATAGTGCATCTAAAGCCATCCAGTTATATAGGGAAACAATTTTGGCTGGCACCACACATGGTTGCTTAATAATATGTTTAGAATTGGTGTGCAATTCAACCTGAGAGTTATCCAACTGTTTTGGGTTCACTTGATAGAAAAGAGGAGGTAATGTAGAGACACTGGAGGGTTGGCATGATCTGAAGAGACTCTTTAGGGTAGATGACTGCATGGTCCCCCACCTGCTATGTGATAGACTTTGGAGAAAAAACACTGCAATCACAAGCCAAATAATTTCCATCCAATTCTGTAGATCATTTGAGAACAATTGAGCCATCATCCATCATTGAAGGTCAAATCCCAATGTCTAGGGAGTAATGAAGAGAGAAGGATTTATTCCTGTCTCTTTAAGCTACAAGAGATTTGTAGCTGAACAATGAGCAGAAAAATTTCCAAGGGAAGCATAAAGGCATGGGGCAGTAGGAGAAGTAGGCATTTATAGGAAACATTATATGCTCTGATATTTTGTCCAAAGGAAATTGAGGAAATCTTTCACACCTGTACACCAAATCTTTAAAATTCCAAACTGCTCACACCTGTCTCATTGTTTTCATTGCTCCTGGGCTTCCCTTGAGGAAATTCTGAGCAGCTGAGCCAAATGCCTATCCCAGTGGATGTGCTGGATCTTACTTTTCACCTCAGGTATCTAGGTACTTGTAAAAGTGGATTTTCAGGGCAAAGTTTGTTTCTCTGATTAAGGGAATGTTTCAGCAACTTCATGAGGCACAGTCTGATAAAATGTATAGGGAAATGGAAATGGTAATGGATCACAGGTTCTATGAACCTATGAATAATATTTGCTCAGAGAGAAAATAATCCACATTCAGTTTTCAAATGTCGAGTAGTTAGCTATGTGTGCATTAATTCCTCTCAACATTCTTAGCAGTGCAATTATTTGCAGAAAGGCCTGTCCATTGAACTTTCAATCCTTTACTTCTCCACAAAGTGTTACTACCCTGGTTTTGATCCCACTCAAGAAATGCCTAACTTTAACAGTGATCCTGGGGCATGAGAGCAAATGAGAGAATAGCTACCATATGTAGAGTTGTAGGGACTGGTATTGTGTAGTTTGGTTGGAAGGGAGTGGAATTTTCTGGCTCATGTGAAAGAAAACAGGTTTTCTCTTTCCACAGGGTTGCTGCTGGGCTTTGGGTAACTTGATTTTCCATGAATGGCTATGTTGTCATCCTATCTGCACTGTACTTGCCACCTGCAGTCACGGATAGGCCATATGACAGCACCATGGCATCATGGTTGCTATGACAACTGGAATCTCTTAAGTCCTGGATGCTGTGGAGGAACTTTCAAGAAAATGGATGGCCCAGGTGTGCTGGTAGGAGGGAAGAAGAAGCCAGCAAGTCCCAGGGGTCTTCTGTTTGCCAAAAAGGGATACTAACCTCTTAGCCCAGGCGACGACAAATCAGAATGTGTGTTGTTTGGGAGCCTTTCTGGCTTTGAGACATCTAAGTGAATCCAAGATAAGGGACCCTCCTGATCCCTGAAATGCTGCCATACCATCCATGTCCATGAGGGTGCAATGTGCTAACTAGGGTACAGGAGGCATCTTAATTTCCTGGAAATGGGACCCCAGGTGCAGGCAACTTTTCCCTACAAGGTGTAGTGGACCAGTGAGAGATGATGGGTGGCTGAGCATGCATGAGTCTCCAAGATTAGACCAGTCCTCAGGGGCACGGCCATTAAGAAGCACTCATCATTGTGTGCACTCATAGGGTCCATTGCTGAGTCTGGAAACTGATCTAGGGCCTTTGCAGTCTCTCCAATGACGCCTGATGACATCTCAGGGCTGAGGAGCATGCAGCAAAGCTTGGTGGAATAGGTGATATTTGAAATGGAAAACATCACACGAACTCTGCAATGATGCCACACCTTTCCAGGGATACCCCAACAGGAGACAGTTGGAATCTGGTATTTATGACTTTTAAGTAGATGTGTGTAGCTGCTGAGTTACACAATGAAGAAAGGACCGAGTTTTTCACTAGGCAATTGGGAAAGGGGCTACCAACTTGCTGGCAAGGTAGGAGAGGCATTCTCCTGGGCTACTCACTTCCTCATCCAGGGCCCATCAACTCTGCTGTTGCCTTACTCTTAAGGTGCACTCAGAAATTGTCACCTATGATTTTCCAATGGGCCCTTCCACTCACCCTTGATGCAGAAGCACCTTCACTAGATGCCTTCTCGAAAGGTGTAATTCCTGAAATGCCTATCACCTGAGAAAATGTCCTCCTGCACATTTACAAGTACCCTTAACCAGCAGTTCATAGCTGCAGACTTCAGGTCTGTGTCAAAGAACCTGGCACAAAGATCCTTCAAGAATTTTAAACTGAGGTATCAAATATGTGCCTGAAGAGAACATGATGAACATAGACCTTGAATGATATAGGGAAACCAGATTTCACATAAACCCTGTGTTTCCTAAAAGATATCAGTGGAGGTTAATTTATGTATCCAAAGCCAATGCATACAAATCTTTGATACATGATGTCTACAAAATTGCAAAGAACAAGAAGATGAGTTAATCAAGGGCCAGGCATAATTGTGTTGTGTCTACATTTCTCTCTTTTCAAGTTGATGTTGTGGTTTTGTTGGAAAACATTGAGGTGTAGAAATCAATTTCTTTTGACGAGAGAGTGAAGTGAACCCCAGAAAGCTTCTCCTTTGCAATCCCTAGTGCAGGAGATATTCTGATTGTCATTTCTTGCTGAAAGACATGAATGAAGTCTGTATATGTGCTAATCTGAACTTCAAAATGCAAAAACTGGAAAAGAATCAATTTTAGACCCTGGTGAGCATTTTCATCTTGTAGAACTTAGTGATTCAATGCACTTGCCAGCATATTAATGAGACCATTATACCTTTGCATTCCTGAGATTTGTCTTATCTCCAGGAATACTGCCTCTTTAGACACCAGGTCTCTTGGAAGGATTACTGGCAAGATTAAGCTGCTTGCTGAATACTCTCTTTAGAATGGGCTTGCAATTAAATCTGATTCTTCTGCAACCATTTTGTGTTCACTTGAATGAACAGAGGAGGAAATGTTGAGAAAATGGAGGGATGGCATTATCTGAAGAGGCTCTTTTAGGTAGGTGACTGAATGCTCTGGAGACCTAACTGTGTGATATTATTTGCAGAGATACCACCCCAATGCAAAGATAAACAATTTGTATCAAATTTTGTAGATCACTTTTGAGAACAATCCAGGTACCATCTTTTGTTGCAGGTCAAATCCCAATGTCTAGAGAATAATGAGGAAAGAAAGATTCATCTCTGTCCCTTAAAGAAACAAGAGAGTTTTAACTGATCAACAAGAAGAAAATTATCCGAGGGTACCTTGGAGACATGTGGCAGTAGAAGTAGGCATATGTAAGAAATATTATATGCTCTGATCGTTGGGACTGAAGGAAATTGAGGGAATCTTTTTAATCTGAACACAGAGCTCTTACAATCCTAATCTGCTCACACCTTGCTCATTCTTTTCAGGCCTCTGAGACTTTTTCTTGAGGAAATCCTATGTAGTGGGGCCAAATGCATATCCTAGTGGTGGTGCTGGATATTGCATCTCTCCTCAGTATGGGACTGCTTGGAAAAGTGGACGACCTGGGCAAAATTTGTTTCTCTGAATAAGGGAAGATCTCAACAAATTCATGGGGCTCACTCTGTAAATATGTACAGGGAATGGGAAGAGGTAATGACTTACAGAATCTATGAACACATGAAAAATATTTTCTCAGAGGTAAATAATAACCATTCAGTTTTCAAATGTCCAGTAATTATGTGTGCAGGAATTCTTCTCAAAAATATTTGCAGTGGGAGTATTTGCAGAAAGTCCTGTCCATTGAACTGTCAGTCCTTCATTTCTCCACAAAGTGCTGCTACCCTGGTTTTTATCACACTCAAGAAGTGAGTAACTTGTTTTCCAGCACTCCTGTGGCATGAAAGCAAAAGACAGGAGAGTGACAGGACATAGAGTGGAAGGAACTGAGATGCTGGAGTTTGGTTTGGAATGGTGAGGCATTTCCTGGTTCATGTAGGAGAGTACAGATTTTCTTTCCCCAGGTTGTGTTGCTGGTCCTTGGGCAAATTTGATTTCCTTAAATGTTTTGGGAGTCATCCTAGCTGTGCTGTACATTCTGTCTCCAGTCACAGAAGGATCATATGACAGAACAATGGCAGCAAGATTACCATGGCAAACAGCTTCTTCAGGTCCTTGCTGATGGAGAGGAACCTTCAAGACAATGGCTGACCTAGCTGTGCTGGTAGGAGGGAAGAGTAAGCAGCCATAACCCAGGGGTCTTTTGTTTGCCACAAAAGGGATCCTAACCTGTTATCCCAGGAGAAGAGGAATCAGAGTAGGTGGTAGTTTGGGCCACTCTGGTTTTGAGACTTGTGACTTGATCCAAGATAAGTGACCCAGCTGAAACCCGAAAGGCTTCCTTTCCATCCATGTTTGTGAGGGGTTAATGTTCTCACTTCGATGCAGCAGGCATCATGATTTCATGGAATGTGTCCCAGTTGCTGGAAATTGTTCCCCAACAGGTGTAGTAGGCCAGGGAGAGATAAGGGATTACCTAGGGTGCCTAAGTCACCAAGCCTAGGACAGGCCTCAGGGGCATGACTCTGAGAAGACAATAATCCTGGTTTACACTCATCTGGGATTTTCCTGAGGTGGGAAATGAGCCTAAGGTCTTAGCAGCTACTCTCAAAGATGACTGATGACTTTTCAGAGCAGAGGAGCATGTGGGGCAGATTTGTAGGGTATGTCAAGTTTGAAATGGAAAATATCACACCAACTCTGCTGTGGCGCCTCACATTTTCAGGAAAGCCTCAACTCATACAAATGGAATGTGGGATGTAGGACTTTTAAGGAGAAGAGAGGAGCTGCTGAGCTCCCCAATGCATAGATGAGGGAATTAATATATTATCATTTAAGAAGGGGACTAGAAATTTGCTGCAATTGATGCAAGGCATTCTATGCTCTCTCCACCAGTCAGGTCCCACCACCTCCCCTCTATTTACTTACTATTATGGTGAACTTGTCTTGCTATTATTTCCCAAAGGGACCTTCTACCTTTCCAAGGACCCCTTTACCAGAAGCTCATAGATTCCTACTACAGGTCTGTGTCACAGAACCTGCCAAAATGATCCTCCAAGAATGTGAAGTTGAGGGATGAA
Source organism: Glaucomys volans (assembly GCA_020662805.1). Taxonomy (NCBI): domain Eukaryota; kingdom Metazoa; phylum Chordata; class Mammalia; order Rodentia; family Sciuridae; genus Glaucomys; species Glaucomys volans. The sequence continues at coordinate 33,800 of JAJEJO010054231.1, read as the reverse complement.
AAAAGTGCCTCATGAGGACAGGATGAGCCTGGACCTCGAGTGAAACAGGGAACCCATCCTTCACATAATCACACTGGCTACTGAATGATGTCAGCAGAAGTTAATTTATGTATTCAGCACCAATGCATGCATGTCTTTGAAAAATGATTTCTATGAAAATGCAAAGCACAAAAAGCTGAGTAAATTGAGAGTCACATGTAACTGTTTTGTCAACATCTCTCTGTTTTTAAGATGATAGAGTGGTTGTGTTGGAGAATGTTTAGGTGTAGAAGTCCAGTTCTTCTGCAGAGTGATGGAGTGAACCCCAGAAAGCTTCTCCTTTGTAATCCCTAGTGTAAGTGGTATTCTCAATATTGTTTCTTGCTGAAAGGTAACAATGAAGTCTCAATATGTGATAATCTCAACCTCAAATGTGAAAATGGAAAAGAATCAATTTTAGACCCTGGTGTGCATTTTCATCTTATAGGCTTGCTGAATCAATGCAAATGCCAGCATATTAACAAGACCATTTTAAAGTCTGTGTTCCTGAGATATGTCTTTTCTCGAGGAATAGTGCCTCTATAGAATTCCAGGTCTCTGGTGAAGCACTTCTTTTTGGAACTACAGCTTGTTGTTGAATACTCTCTTTGAATGGTCTTGCAAATAATTCTGATTTTTGTCCAACCATTTTGTGTGCAGTTCATTAAAGAGAGGAGGAAATGGTGAAACACTGGAGGGAGGGTTGGCATGATCTGAAGAGGCTCTTTGAGGTAGATGACTGCATGTTGTGCAGACCTGACTATGTGATATGCTCTAAAGAAAAGTCACCCAAGGTGCAGCCAGATAATTTCTATCAAATTCTGTAGACTGCTTTTGAGAACAATCCAGCCAGCATACTTTATTGTAGGTCAAATCCCAATGTATAGGGAATAATGAGAGAAAAAATTTTCCTTGTCCCTTGAAGGATCAAGAATGTTGTAGATTATCAGAGGGAACCATGGAGGTGTATCACAGTAGTAGAAGTAGGCATTTGTAGGAAATTTTATAAACACTGATCTTTCGAACTAATGAAAATGAGGAATCTTTCACAGGTGAATACCAGGCCCTTAACTTCACAAACTGCTCACACCTATCTCATTTTGTTCATTCCTCCCAGCCTTTTTATTGAGGAAATTCTAAGCAGCTGTGCTATATGCATTTCCTGGGGGAGGCGCTGGATCTTGCTTTTCACCTCAGGTATGTGAGTGCTTGGATAAGGTGGATTTCCAGGGCAATCTGTTTCTCCGAATAAGGAAATGTCTCAGCAATTTCATGAGGCACAGTCTGAAAATATGTATAGGAAATGGGAAGAGATGTTGGCTCACAGGTCTTTGAAACCATAAAAATATTTGCTCAGAGATAAAAGTATCCCCATTCAGTTTTAAAACGTCCAACATTTATGCTTGCAGGAATTCTTCTCAACATTCTTACAGTGAGAATATTTGCAGAAAGTTCTGTCTTTGACATGCCAGGCCTTCATTTGTCTTCAAAATTCTGCTACCCCAGTTTTGATCCCATGCAGTAATGCCTAAATGGTTTACCGGTGCTACTGGGATATGAGGGCAAAAGAGACAAGAGGTATAGGATACAAGTGGAAAGGCTTGGTATGCAGGAGCTTCCTTTGGAAGGGTGTAGATTTTTCAGCCTTGTAGAAAAATGCAGTTTTCTCTCTTCCTAGGGCTTATTGCTGTGCTTGGGCACCTTGGTTCTCCATGAATGGCTTGGTTGTCATCCTACCTGTTCTGCACATACCACCTTCAGTCACAGAAAAGCCATATGACTGCATAATGGTGTCATGTTTGCCATGGCCACCACAACCTCTTCAGCTCCTAGCTGCTGCAGAGGAACTGTAAAGAAATGGGCCGGCCCCACTGTCCTGGTGGTAGGGAAGAGAAAGCAGGCAAGTTTCAGGGCTTGGTATTTTGCCACAAGTGATCCTAAATTCATAGACCATGAGAAGGGGAAACAGGGTGGGTTTGGGGTGCCAGTCCTCTGACTTTGAGACATCTGACTTCATCAAAGATAAGGGACCCTGCTAAAAACTGACAGGTTGCCATGCTGGCCATTCAATGGGTGATAATTAGCTCACTGGACCCCTGCAGACATTATGAAGTCCTGGGAATGTGGAACCCTGCAGGGAATTCATCCCCACCAGGAGTACTGGACCAGGGAGAGAAGCAGGTTGCACAAATATAGGTGGATCACCAAGAGTAGAACAGGACCCAGGGACATGGCCCTAAGAAGAAACTCCTTCTGGTCTAGACTCACTTGGTACAATGCTGAATTTAGAAACTGGGCTAGGGCATTAGCAGCCTCTCCCAATGATGACAAATGATATTTCAGAAAAGAGGAGCATGCACAACAGCTTGCTGCGTTAGATGAATTTTGAACCGGGAAGCAACACACCAACTCTGGTGTGATGCCACACCTTTCCACGAATGCCCCAACAGGAGACAGCTGGAATCTGGGATTTAGGACTTCTCATTAGAAGTGAGGAGTAGCAGAGTTCCCCAATGTATTGAGGAGTGTGTCAATCAATAAAGATTAAGGATGGAGATTAGCAAGTTGCTGAAACTTTAGGAGAGACATTCTATGCTCACTCCAACTGCCAGGCCCCACCTCCTCTGCTATTCCATTACAATTATGGTGTACTCAGGCATGTATTGCTATGATTTTACAAGGGGCCTTTCAACTCACCCTTTGGTGCAGAAAAACTTTCACAATGGGTCTTCAATGAACGTGTAATTCTGTTCACCTGTCTATCACCTGACAGAAGAAGAACCCTTTGCTCATTTCAAAGAACACCTTAAGCAGCAGCTTGAAAATGCCAAAAATAGGCCAGTCTCTCGCAATCTGGAACAATGATTCTCCAAAAATGTGAAGTTGAGGCATGAAACAAGTGCCTGATTAGGGCAAGATGAGCACATTGTTACAGGGCTTCACACAAAATTTGAACATTAATTCAGTTGAAAGAGGAATGGTAGGTTGGAATTTGAATATTCAAACAGGGAGGAGTAATGGATATTTCCTGGGCACTAAGTGCTGAAGTGTGTTGGAGAGGAGACCAACTTCTGTGAACGGATCCTAAGAGAGGATGTCCTGGACAGAGGTCCCTCAAACATTCCTGGAGCTTTCTTCAGCTGCGAAGCTCTATGCAAATACAGCAAGAAATAGGGGCTAGATCACTCTGTTAGTAAGGATAGTTACTGATCACAAGTGCAATTACTGAGGAACAAAATGCCCTATCCCATTGCTGACTCTACCCTCAATCTTACAAGGGATACTTCAGTAAACATATGCAGATTTAACATTTCTGGGACATCTGAACTTTGAGACTTTGAGCATTTCTGGCATCTGACCTGTTAGGAAAGGCCTTCGTTCATCACAGCAAGTACACCCAAACACTTCAATATTCACAAGTAATTTGCATATGGACCACTGTATGATGCCTCTGGAAATAAAGAGTGCAGGAAAACATCACAAGTTCATCTCTGTTACAAAGCAACAATGAAGACACAATAGGTGAGAAATTCCAACTTGAAAAACAGAGAAAGCAGCAAAGTATTAGAGATGTTATAGGACTTAGGGCACAAGAAAAGGATTTCCTACAGCATTTTGAAATTCCAAGTTCTTATTTGGGTGAACTTCAGGCATCTACTCCAATTGTGCTACATATCTAATGTCCATGATATCATTCCTTCAATAGGATTAGTTTAAATAGGCTTTCTTGGGTCATCCCTGCACTCACATCAGAAACAAATCATTCTCATATTCTCAGTAAAATCAGAACGTACCATCCTTCACCCATCCCTACACAGCATCTCTTAAGACATCCCTCAAAATGACCAAAAGTCTAAAGAAATACTTAATTAGTATTGAACCTGGATCTCCTCAATTATCCTTGAGGAACTTCTTACCAGTTGGGCCCAATGCATACCTAACTGGACATTCTAGACCTCGCTTTTCACCTCAGGTAAGTTGGTGCTTGAAAAAGGCGGTTTTCCTGGGAAAAGTATGTTTCCCTAATTGACTAATGTCTCAGCATCTTGGCGAGGCACAGTTTGTAAATCTGTATAGGGAATGGAAAGAGGTCACGACTCCCAGGATTTGTGAATCCACGAAAGATATTTTCCCTGAGAAAAAAATTATCTGCATTCAGTTTTCAAACTTTGAATAGTTATCTTTGCAGTAATTCCTCTCAACTTTCTCTGCAATGAGACTTTTTTGCAGAAAGTTTTATCCATTGAACTGTCAATCCTTCGTTTCTCCACAGAAGGGTGAGAACCTGGATTGATCCCATGCAGTAAGCCCTCAATTGTTTCCCAGGGCTCCTGGGACATGAATGCAAGAGAGATAAGAATTACAGCATGCAGACTGAAAGGGTCTGGCATGCAGGAGATTGGGTTGGAAGGGTGTGGAACATTCTGGCTCAAGGAGAAGAATGTAGGTTTTTTTCTCTTTCCAGGGATAGTTGCTGGATCTGGAGGAACTTGTGTTTTCAAGAATGTTTTTGCTTTCATCCTTACTGCACTCTACTTACTGTGTACATTCACATAAAAGCCATATGGTGTCATGTTTGCCATGGCAACCAGAATCTCCTTAGGATCTCGCTAATGCTGAGAAACCTTCATGGAAAGATCTTTCCCAGCTGTGCTTGGAAGAGGAAAGAGGTAGCAGGTGAGTCCAAGGATCTGTTGTTAGTGGCAAATGTGATCCTAACCTCTGAACACAGGAGAAGAGGAATCAAGGTATGTAGAGGGTTTGTCCACTTGGATTTTGAGACATTCAACTTCATTCAAGATAAGAGACCCTGATGAAACCTGACAGGTGGACATACTGTCCATGTTCACGAGGTGGCAATGTGCTCACTGGGCTGCACAAGGCATTATGATGTCCTGGGAATGTGGACCACCCCTGAGACTATTGTTTTCCACCAGTAGTATTGGATCAGGGAGTGAAGCAGGTGTGCGTGAGGATAGGTGGATCAGAAAGACTAGAACAGGCCCCAGGGGCATGGGCCTACAAGCACACTCCTGCTGGTCTGGAAGCACTCAGCATACTGCTGAGTCAGGAAACTGGACAAAGGCATTAGCAGTCCCTCACATTGACATGTCAGAGAATAGGAGCATGCACCGAAGCTCGGTGAAATTTTAACAGAGAAATGACACACCAACTCTAGTGCAGTTTCACACCTTTCCACGAATGTCCCACAGAAGACAGCTGGAAACTGGGATTTAGGGCTTCTAAGTAAATGTGAGGAGCGGGTGAGCTCCCCCATGTGTTGAGGAGGGTGTTCATTACTAAACATATAGGAGGGAGGCTAGCAAGTTGCTGGCAATTCAGGAGAGATATTTGAAGCTCACTCCACTGGCCAGGCCCCACCAACTCTTCAGCTGTCTCACATTTTGTGTACACTCAGAAATTGTCATGCTATGAGTTTCCAAGCAGTTTTACTACTCACCCTTTCATGCTGAAACACGTTCACAATGTGTCTTCACTGAAGGTGTAAATCTCTTGACCTGCCAATTGCCTGTCTGAACAAACACCCACTGCACATTTCCAAGGACAACTTTACCAGCAGCTTGAAGATGGCGACTAGAGACCACAATCACACATCATGGAACAATGATCTTCCAAAGAGGTGACATTGAGGGATTAACAAGAGCCTGATGAGGGGAGTATGTGCACATTCTAAAAGAGCATCACATGAAAATTGAACAAGCATCCAGCTGAAAGAGAGGAATGGCAGAAAGCTTGGAAGTTGAATATTCAAACAGGAAGAGTAAGGATATTTCATGTGCAATAGATGCAGATGGATGTTGGAGAGGAAATCAACTTCTGTGAAGGGATTCTAAAAGAGATAGTCATTGTGAGGGTTGTCCAAAAACATTCTAGGAACTTTCTTTAACTGCAAAATGCTAGGCAAATACATTAAGGAGCAGGGGTCAGATCCTTCTGTGAGCAAGGACAGTGACTGAACACAAGCGCAATTACTGAGGACTTAAAGGTCCTACCATTTGCTGACCTTGTACATGAATTTTACAAGGGATACCTCAGTAAGCATATGCAGATTTACCTTTCCTGTCTTATAACCTGGTAGAAAATTCCTTCCTTCTCCACAGAACATACACAAAAGCACTTCAATTTACTCATATAAGAACTTGCTTATGGAGCACAGAATGATGCCTCTGGAAATACAGTGTGCAGCACAATATTGCAAATCTAAACAAAAACATCTCTGTTATGATGCAACAATCAAGACACAATACATGTAAAATCTTCAATTGATAAACAAAGAAAACAATAGAAGTTTAAAAGGTGTGATAGGACATTGCTCAGGAAAAGGAGATGTGACAGCATTTTTAAATTACAGGTCCTTATTTGTAGGAATTACAGGCATCCACACCAATCCTGCCACATATGTAATGTCCCTGATTTCATTTCTGCAAAAGGATTATTTTAAATAGGCTTCCTTGGGTCATCCCTGCACTAACATTAGAATCAAATCATTCTCAATTTCTTGGAAAAAATCAGAACACTCCATCCTTCACCCATCTCTTAAGACATATCTCAAAATGAACAAAAGTCTGATAAAATGCTTCATTTATAATGAAGCTGAATCTCGAGTGAAACAGGGAAAAATGTTGTACATAGCTACTGTGGCTACTGAGTGATATCAACAGAAGTAAATGTATGTGTTCAGTACCAATTCATAGAAGTCTTAAATAAATGATGTCTATAAACATGCAAAGTACAAAAAACTGAGTAGAGCCAGTGCAACGTGCAACCGTGTTTTGTCTACATTTCTCAGTTTTCAAGTTGATATTGGTATTGTGTTTTGGAAATGTTGAGGTGTAAAAGTCCACTTCTTTTCTTCAGAGAGACTGCAGTGCACCCCAGAAAGCTTCTACTTTGCAATCACTAGTGCCAGCAATGCTTCATTTTCATTCCCTGCAGAAAGACAGCAATGAAGTCCCAATATGTGCTCAACCTGAACTTTAAAAAAAATGGAGGAGAACCCAGCTGCTGGCAGAATACTCTCTTTAGAATGTATTTCCAATTAAATTTGAGTCTTTTCCAACCTGTCGGATTTCACTTGATTGAACAGAGGAGAAAAGTTTGAGATACTGGAGGGTTGGCATGATCTGAAGAGGCTGCTTAAGGTAGATGACTGTGTGATGTGCATCTCTGACTATGTGATATGCTTTGGAGAGAATACACCCAAGGCACAGCCCAATAATTTCTATCAAATTCTGAAGAAGGCTTTGGAGAACCCAGTAAGAAGCCTTTGTTGAAGGTCAAATCCCAGTATCTAGTTAGTCATGAGGAGACAAGTTTCATCCCTGTCCCATTAAGAAAAAGAAGGTTAGATCCTCAACAAGTAGACAGTTATCAGAGGAAATCATGGAGGTGTGTGGCAGTAGAAGTGGATCTTGTAGGAAATATTATATGCCCTGCTATTTGGGACCATGGAAAACTGAGGGAATCTTTCACACTTGAACACAAAGCCCTTACCTTCGAGAACTGCTCACACCTCTCTCTTTCCTTTCATTCCTGTTGATCACTTACATAAGGATATTCTACCCATCTGGGTCAAATGAATACCTCAGTGAAGGTTCTTGATCTTGCTTTTCACCTCAGGTAAGTGGGTGCATGAATAATATGGTTTCCTTGGGAAAAGTCTGTTTACCTAATTAGGGAATGTCTCAGCATCTTGGTGAGGAACAGTGTGTAAATCTTTGTAGGGAATGGGAATAAGTGATGGCTCACAGGATCTGTGAATCCATGAATAATATTTCTACTGAGAAAATTCATCAAGAGAAGTTCTTTTCCAGCTGTGTTGAGAAGGTGGAAGAGAAAGCAGGTGAGTCCCAGTGATCTTTTGTTGGCCACAAATGTGATTCTATTCTCTGAACACAGGAGATGAGGAATCAGGGTGTGCAGTAGACATGTCCCCTTGAGCTTTGAGATATCCGACTTCATCCAAGATAAGGGACCATGTTGAAACTGACTGATTGTCATACCATCCTTGTCCTCGAGGTGGTGATGTGCTCATGTCGTACCCAAAGAAAATAGAATCATCCAAGTCAATCACGTAAAGCCAAAAGAATCCTTTATTTTAGCTGGCCAGCGACAATTTCCCTTACTCCTAAAAGCGGGGTGCCAGGAAACTGTGTGCCAGGTCTTTCTTTGCCAAATTTTATAGGGTGTGGAAAGGGACCACGGTGGGGCTATAGGGAGGGGAAAGGGTTGGGGTGGGCTATAGGGAGGTAATTTGGGATTGGGTTGGGCTATGGGGGGGAATTTGGGATTTGGGGTGGGGCTGACTCTCCCAATCATGATGGAGGATCTCCCTGGGGAACATGAACATTCCATTCTGTTTTCTGTGGCTATAACATTCCCTACTGGTCTTATCCACATTAACAAATCCTTGTTTAGGAAACTAGTGGTTTTTCAGTTTCCAATTTCCCAGACTCTGATAGGTTCTCTTCCTCAGTTTTGACCAGATCTCTTATTTTAAAACTAACTGCCTGTCCTTAATTGGGAACCTTTCACTGCTGTAAGGAGAGGGGGTGCCGACCACTCTTGCTGCTTTGAGCTGGAAGGGGGTGGAGTCTGGGGAAGTAGTTTGAAGTTCCTTTTAGAAACCTGGTCAATGAGGAGCAGAAGTCTGCTTGGGAAGAGCAGGTTGTAGTCATCTGGGGTGGGTGCTTCTATGAGAGAGAAACAAAATGACATAAGTATTAAAATAAGATTAATACAGAATAGAAGTCAATCTCTCACCAGGTGGAAGAACTGAGAAGTTGTTCCCATAACAAGGCCTACCAAAGGCTGGAGAGGTTGAGATCTTTATTTGGGAACTTGAGTTATCAGGTACATTTGCCTGAGAATCTTTTTTAGCCTCCAGTCCTATTCTAGGGCCTAACACAAGTACACCTTAAGTTACACGAACCTATTGTTTCTTTGAAGTGCCCAAGAATGTCTATGGTTTGGTCTGGTTTTAACTGTCTTTCTAGGTGTTTAAGATCAAGTTGGTCAAATTGACCTGTTCCTATCTCTTAAGAGTCAGCTAAGTTCTCGTAGGGGTCACTCGTGGGGAATTTGAGAGTTCTGTGCTTGGGTGGTGGCAGTTCCAGCGTTTAGGCAGCTCCATCTTTCCAGCAGCCTCTGCATTCTGGGGTGGGCAGCAGCGCTCCTCCTGGATTCCAGCAATTTCAAGGCAGTGGCTTCTGCCTTGAGGACAGCTGACAGCTCTTTGTTTCCATTCATGGCAAAGAGAGGATGGACCATGCTCACTCCCATCAGCCCCAGGAGGGTAGGAACCAAGCCTGTCTGGCCCACTGTTGTACCTCCTTGTTCTCCGCAATCTCTGCTGCATCTCCAACTCTGGGGACAAGCCTGGAATGCACCGTTATTGAGAAGCATCCACCCACATTGGGTTCTGTCTTGGATGGCTCTGAGCTCTGGTGGTGGTGGCATCTGGGCCCCAGTGGATTTTTGCTCTGGCTGTGGCAGTTCCCACAACCTGGAGGCCAATGGCAGTCAGTGTTTCCTTGGCTCTGGACACAGCGATGTTTTCTGTGCAACACAGAAACCAGGAGGTATCTTTTGCTCACTGTCTGCAGGATGAAAACTCTGAGTTCTGGCAGCAGCGAAGGCAGCAGTGTTGACCCGGAGTTGCAAAGTTCCATTGAGAACATTTTTGGGGAACTCTTATTCCTTGGATGCAGGCTGACTCTGAGGGCAAGAACCAAAACTCATTTTCTTGGCCCCTTTATTTTAATCTCAATCTTTAAGTTTGATCTTAACATCCAGCAAGCCAGTTTCACCAATTATTATTTTGTCTATTTCATAGGTGATGGCTTAGTATACTTCTTCAAAACATTAATTAGGTATCAGCTATAGAGCTCACAAGGAAAAATAAAAAATAGAATTAACAATCTAATTTGTGTAATAGTCATCCTAAATACTGCCTGAGCTATTCACTATATTTCCTATTTGATATCACAGCAATATTACAACAAAAAACAATCTTTTGAATATAACTTTAAATGACCTGAAGCTGACATATTTTGAAAATATTCTGACTTGTAGCATGGTAGGAAGTAGATCCTTATTTCAGGTAAGGCAGGACCTTTTACAGGCTTAGGCAAAGTGTTCCAGGTTTGAAGTTATTTTTGCCTCCTCTTAGGACATCATTTTACACAGTTTATATGTATTGTTTCCTGAATCTATGTGGATAGTTGTTAGCATAATATATTGTGTTTAAAACAAATCAAGGAAAAGCTGAGAACATTTAACTTTCCTTTTGTGTGGCAAAGTGACCAAATATTTTGATTCATGATATTAACTTTTAAACAAATCAGGCTCTCACTAACTTTTAAATGCATTTGCATTTAATTTTGATTTCAGTGTAAAAAGTAACAAATTTACATATACCCTATTGATAGCAGGTTCTGTTACAGTATATTAAATGTTAATAATTAAATCTCCAATAAAATTTGCCATTCCCACAAGCCTGAATATACCAATCAGACAAGTTTAACCTGGGGAACAGCAGCTTGACAAATTCCCTGCTCTAAAGACTTGCATACCCAGAAGACATGGACATATGAATGTACAAAGAGCAACCAAACCTAGTTTTTCAAGGAAAAAACCCTAGGCTCTGCATCATAGCACAATACTCTACCAGTTATTTAACCACAATAAAGAATAAAACTTAAGAAATCCTTGTTATTTTAACATATTGATTATACTTTGATTTACATAAGCCCATTTACATTTGACCTTAGGGGAAAACTTTAAAGAGTTTCTAATAGATGGGCTCATATACATATAACAACTTAGTTACACAAAATCTTGTTGGAATTTGCCCTTTACCTACACACAGATCTTCTTACCCAAAAATATTTTCATTTCCTTTTACTGAATATATTTTCATACCTAGAATTTTCCACTTTCCCTTTCCCATCTGTTGACTCCTTCTTTGTTCGTATTCTAAAACAACTCCTATAAAATTTCTGAATTTAGATAAATTATTAGGATATCACAGTTTGTAACCTTGCTCTCAGGGATGATACAAAAAAATTCCAATTCCCTTTATTTACCAATCCTTGAAAAAACAGCAATAATGCTAAAGCATGTTACCCCATGGAATTTAAAGTGTAATATATTAACTCTAATTTGCTTATTGTACTGTAATAACCAAGATCAGACAAGTATTTTGAATAGTATTTGCCATTTCTCTCCTGTGGGAAAGTCCTAAAAAATTGATATTACACATTTTATAGACATCAACATTTTATTAATTGACCACCTAGACTTGTGAGGTTAGATATATTTTTACCTTCATTTCTTTACTGAATTTAAATCGAACTTTTTAAATCATGTGAATCAAATATACCTGGATCAAGTTTTTCTTTTAGTGCTATGTTAACCTCTAATATAATGTTCATGAATTTTGGGCACAATATACACTTGTAGGTTTTTACTCCCTTACTCCATTGCAATGTAATAAGATGTTTGAAAATCTAAGTTGAATACTAGGCTGGCCATTAGTTTATGAGCTCAACAAGTATTATCAAATAAAACACTCTTTTTTTTTTTCCCTTGGGTTGGAAATTGGTCTCCTACTGGGCTTTTTGCATCCTCTATTTTCATTTCAATATAAGTTCTACTTGAGATTTGGTTCAAGCAGAAACCTGATATCTCAGGCACTTTAACCATTTTTATCAGGACAGGATTTGAATGCTTAAGAGCTCTGTAATGGGCTTTTGTTATTTCTCCTGGGTGGAGGCATATGTCATTTACATATTGTAAACAATTTGCTGTGGGGATGTTGCAACACTGGAGGGGGTTGGACCTGGTTCCTCCTCCCCCTTGGGAGGAGGAGAGGGCTGTTGCCCCCAGAGCCATCTTTTCCCTCCTTGGTCCCTGGATTTGGAAATGGCTTTTGGCAGAGTTACCTGAGTCTTGAGGGATTGGAGCACCATGAAATACATTTACGCTTTGTCTGGCCTTAGCCATTAAACCCATGCAGCCTCTCTTAGTTCTGGAACTAGAGGACTAGAGGACTTGGAATCTGAAAGACAATCCTTAAACCATAATTTAAGTTTGAATGAAAGGCACCTGGTTTCAGTTGATTTGGCCACCCAATGCCCTGAGGGCCCCCCAATCAACTTCAAAAATAGGCCATTTTGATTTACAAAATTTTCTTAAGTACATCTATTAACAAAAGCTCTGTAGTCAGCAACACGCTCTTGGAAGTCCTAAAAACTTAAAAAAGAAACAAAAACAAGTTAGAACAGTGGGGCACGTGGTTGACTGACTATGTCCCATAGTAGACTGTCCTGAAGAGATGCAACACAGAAAGCAAGGGCAAAAACACAGAAAACACAAACAGCTTGGACACCCAGGAGGTCAGTGGCAAAGACAACTCTAGACGAGAGTTGGGCTCTTCCCGTGGATTGCCCCAGCTGCAGCGGGCATCACTGTGTCCTGCGGTGCATGGGTGCTGTGCCATGAGGCAGGCAGGTGGCGACTACAGCAGTGGCAACAGAACCCCCAGCTCCTGGCAGGCGCAAGACAATGGGTGACATCTTGGCATTCCACGACTTGCCCCTGGGGCATTTGTGTCCCGGGGCATGACCTACCAGACTGGGCCCACATGGAGGTCCTACCAAACTGCACACAGAGGCTTACGAGACTAGGCCTAAGCCACACGTGGTGTGTAGACTAGGCCCCAGGCAGTGGCTATGCCAGAAGCCATGCAGCGGCTATGCTGGCAGCCAGCCATGTAGCAGACAAGCCGAGCAGACCCCAAGCAGCCCAGACCAGACTAACAAGACAAACACACACAGACAATGACCGACTAGATTAAGCCACACGGCATACCAGACTGGACCCATGAGGGGCCCACCAGATTGAACCCACAAGGACATTCACCAGACTAGGCCTCACAAGGAGGTCTACCAGGAGCCAGGAGCGATGTCTCACCCTGACCTGGGACTGGTGTAAGGGGCTGCGTCCAGCCTGAACATGTTCCCCAGATACAGAAAGTCGGCTCACCAATACAGAATATCAGGTGGCTTCATCCAGAAGGGCATCCTGAAGATGGGCTGGGGTCCCCCCAAGAGTGAGACTGAGACATGTCACTCAGGAGTTCCCCTCTACTCAGGGTGGAAGGTTCCCAGGAAACCATCACAGGAGGCCAATTTAGGCATGAGAGCTTGGAGAAATCAAATCTCAGTGAGACCTCCAAATGTTGTACCCAAAGAAAATAAAATCATCCAAGCCAATCACGTAAAGCCAAAAGAAGACTTTATTTTAGCTGGCCAGTGACAATTACCCTTACTCCTAAAAGCGGGGTGCAGGGAAACTGTGTGCCAGGTCTTTCTTTCCTAAATTTTATAGGGTGTGGGAAGGGACCAGGGTGGGGCTATAGGGAGGGAATTTGGGACTGGGGCCAGCTATAGGGAGGGGATTTGGGATTGGGGCAGACTATAGGGAGGGGATTTGGGATTGGGGTGGGGCTGACTCTCCCAATCATGATGGAGAATCTCCCTGGGGAACATGAACATTCCAATCTGTTTTCTGTGGCTATAACACTCATTGGGTCACAGTAGGAATTATGACTTCCTGGCAATGGGGACTCACTGTAGGCAATTGGTCCCCACCAAGGTTAGTGAAACACGGATTGAAATGGGGGTGCCCAAGAATAGGTGGATCACAAAGCCTAGAACACTCTGAAGGGTCATGAACCAAGGAACACACTCCAGTTGGTATGGACTCATTGGGTACATTGCTCCATTGGTAAACTGGCTTAAGGCATTAGCAGCCACTCTCAATGATGGCCAATGATGTATCTGAGAGGAGGAAGATGCAGGTAGCTTGTGAATTAGTTGAAATTTGAACTGGGAAGCAACACACCAACTCTTGTGTGATGCAACACCTATCCACAAATGCCCCTACAGGAGACAGCTTGAACCTAAAATATAGGATTTCAAGCACAAGTGAGGAGTGGTTCAGATCTCCAAAGGTTGAGGAGGTTGCTCATCACTAAACATTAGGATAGCGGCTAGTAAGTTGCTGGCAATATAGGAGAGACATTCGATGTTCACTCCACTGTTCAGGCCACATTATATCTCCTGTTGTCTTACAATTAGGGTGCATTTATAATTTGTCTTGCTATGAGTTTCAAAGGGATCCTTACACTCACCTTTTGATGCAGAAGCATTTTCATAGTGTCTTAACTGATGGTGTGATTCTCTTGACCCCCATCACCTTTATTAAAAAAGAAACTCTGCATATTTCCAAGGCATCTTAACCAGCAGCTTGAAGATGCTGAATATAGAGCAGAGTCACACATCACGTAACAATGATTCCTCAAAAACGTGAAATTGAGGGTTGGAACAAATGCCTGAATAGGGCAGGATGAGCACAGTGTTGCAGAGATTCACGCTAAATTCAAACATGCATTCAGCTGAAAGTGAAGAATGGAAGAAAGCTTCGAAGTTGAATACTCATCCAGGAAGGTCTAAGTATATGTCTTGTGCGCTAAATGAATAAGGGTGATGGAGAGGAAACCAACTTCTGTAAAGGAGCTCTAAAAGATGGTGTCATTGTGAGTCATCTCCCCAAACATTCCAGGAAGCTTGTTCAGCTGCTATGAAAATACAGCAAGTAGGGACTACATCATTGTGTAATCAAGGATAGTTGCTGATCTCAAGTACAATAGCTGAAGACCTAAAGGCCCTCCCCCCTTGCTGACTTTACCCTGAAGCTTACAAGGGATACCTCATTAAGCATATGCACATTTAGCTTTCTTGGATAGGACCTGGTAGGAAAGACCTTCCTTCACCACACCACGTGCACCAGAGCAGTTCACTTTACACAAGTACAAATTTACATATGGACTACTCAATCTTGCCACTGCAAAAAAAAATGTGCAGTGCAGCATTGCATATCAAAACCAAAACGTCTCTGTCATAATGTAATAGTCAAGATACAATACGTATGAAATCCTAACTTGAAAAACAGAGAAAGCAATATAATAATGAAAAGTGTGGGAGAAACTTAGGGTGCAGGAAATTGAGATCCTACTGCATTTTGAAATTCCAAGTCCTTATGTGTAGGAATTACAGGCATCAACATCAATCGAGCCACAATACTATTGTCTCTGATTTCATTTCTTCAATCGGGTTTTTGTAGACATTCCTGAGTCATCCATGCACTAACATCAGAATCAAATCATTCTCATTTCCTTGATAAAATTCAGAACACACCATCATTCACCCATCCCTACACAGCATCTCTAGCACATCCCTCAAAATGAACAAATGTCTGAAACAATGCTTCATTCATAATGAAACTGGATCCCGAGTGATACAGGTCACCAGACTTAAAATGGCATCTGTGGCTGCTGAATGATATCAGCGGAAGTAAACTTACGTATTCAGTGCCAATTCCTACAAGTTTTTTAATAATTGATGTCTATAAACATGCAAGGCACAGCAAACTGAGTAAAGCCAGGGTCATGTGCAGCTGAAATTTTTCTACATTATTGTGGTTTTGTTAGACAACGTTGAGGTGCAGAAGCCCACTTCTTTAATAGAGAGAGTGCAGTGTGCCCCAGAAAGCTTATCTTTCACAAACACTAGTTCCAGTGATATTTTGAAAAGTCATTCATGACTGAAAGGCAGCAATAAAGTCTCAAGATGTGTTGAACCTAACCTTCAAAAACCAAAAATTGAGAAGAAGAAGAATCCATTTTAAATCATGGGGAGCATTCTCATTTTATAGAACTTGCAGATGCAATACACATGTCAGCATATTAATGAGCCGTTATAAACTCTGCTTTCCTGCCTGTGGCATAAATTTCAGCAATACTGACTCAAGATCTAGGTTTTGGTCTCTGGAGAAGCACATTTTCCTGGCGCCACAGCTGCTTGCTGAATACTCTCTTTAGAATGTGATTCCAATTAAATCTGAGACTTATCCAACTGTTTTTTGTTCACTTGATTGAACAGAGGAGGAAAAGTTGAGATATGGGAGGATTGGCGTGATCTGAAGAGGCTCCTATAGGTAGATGACTGTGTATTGTGCAGGCCTGACTATGTGATATGCTTTGCAGAAAGACTACCACAGAGACACAAAATTTCTATCAAATTCTGAAGATGGTTTTAGAGACAACCCAGCCAGAAACATTTTTTGCACATCAAATCCCATTGTCTTTAGTCATGAGCAGTCAAAGTTTTATCACTGTCCTTTTAAGGAACAAAGAGAGTTGCAGATCCTTCATGAGCTAATATTTCTGTGAGGGACCTATGGAGTCATGTGGGAATAGGATAATTAGGTCCTTGCAGGAAATAGTATGTGCTCTCATCTTTGGGACTATGGAAAATTGAAACTTACTCACCTGAACACCAATCCCTTACCATCAAAAATTCCTCACAACTCCCTCTTTTTTCACTCCTACTGACCTTTATTTCTTGAGGAATTTCTGAACCTGTGGGCCAAATGCATACCCCAGTGGAAGTGCTGGACCTTGCTTTTCACCTCAGGTAATTGCAGGCTTGAAAAAGTTGGTTACCATAGGGGAGGACACATTTTTTACTTAGGGAATGTCTCAGCATCTTGACAAGGAAGAGTATGTAAATCTGTATAGAGAATGGGAAGAGTGATGGCTCACAGTCTCTGTGAATCCATGAATAATATTTGTCCTGAGAAGAAAACATCCTCATTGTTTTAAAACTTCCAGTAGTTATGTGTGCAAGCATTCCTCTCAACAATCTTTTCAGTGAGATTATCTGCAGAAAGTTCTACCAATTGAACTGTCAAACCTTCATTCTCTGCAACATGCTGCTACCCTGGTTTTGAGAGCAATCAAGGAAGGCAAAACCTGTTTCCCTGTGCTCCTGAGAAATGAGAGCAAAAGAGAGGAAAGCAACAGTATGCAGAGTGAAAGGGACAGGCAAGGGGGAGTTTTGGTTGGAAAGGCATAGAATTTTCTGCCTCATGTGGGAGAATGCAGGTTTTATTATCTTCCCAGGGTCTGTTGCTGGGCCTTGAGCAACTTGGGCTTCCAAGAATGGCTTGGCTGTCATCCTAGCTGCACTGAACATACCACCTGCAGTCACAAAAAGGTCACATAACAGCACAACGGTGTGACAGTTGCCATAGCAATCTGAATATCCTCAGTTTCTGGCTAATGCAGAGGAACCTTCAAGCAAAACTCTTTGCCAGCTGTCCTGGGAATAAAGGTGAGGCAGGAGGCGAGTCCCAGGGGTCTTTTCTATGACACGAATGGGATGACGATGTATTAACAGAGGAGAAGATAAATCATGGTGTTTAGTGGGCATGTCCTCTTGGACTTTGAGACATCTGACTTCATCCAAGGTGAAGGGGCCCTGTCCAAACTTGACAGACTGTAATATAGGCCATCTCCGAGATGGGACATTGTACTCACTGGGCCACAAGAAGTATGTTGATTTCCTTGGAACGGGGTCCCCCAACAGGCAATTAATCAAAACCAGAAATAGTGAACCTGGAAGAGAAAGAGTGCCCGAGGACAGGTCAGTCACCAAGTATAGAATACGCCACAGGGGAATGCATCCACATAGACAATCCTGTGTGTCTGGACTCACAGGGTACAATGCTGAGTCGGGAAACTGATCTAGGGCTTTAGCAGGCCCTCACAATAATTGCCAATGGCATTTCAGAGAAGAGAAGTTTGCGGGGCAGATCATTGGGTTAGGTTAAGTTTGAATCAGGAAAAGGCACACCACCTCTGGTGTGATCCTACACTTTTCCACAAATGCCCCTATAGGAGACACCTGGAATCTGGGAGTTAGGACTTTTCAGTACAAGTGAGGAGTGGCTGAGATCTCAAAAATATTGAGGAGGGTGCTCATCACTAAATATTTTGGTTGGAGATGAGCATGCTATTGGCAAAGCAGGAGAGATATTCAATGCTCACTCTGCTGGCCAGGCCACCCCATATCTGCTGTTGTCTTACAATTAAGGTGTACCCAGAAATTGTATTGCTATGAGTTTCCAAGTGGACCTTCCACTCACATTTGATTCAGAAACACTATCACAATGTGTCTTCAAAGAAGGTGTAATTTTCTTTACCTGCCTATTGCCTGACTGGCAAAAGGCACTCTGCATGTTTCCAAGGCACATTCACCAGCATTTTGAAGAGGAGGACTAAAGGGTCACACAGCCTGTAACAATGATCCTCCAGAAATGTAAAATTGGGGATGTAGCAAGTGCCTGATGAGGGCAGGAAGAGCACATTTTTAGAGGGCATCAAACAAAATATCAAAATGCATTTGGCTGAAAGAGGAATGTTAGAAAGCCTGGATATTCAAGCAAGGAGAAGTAAGGGTATTCCTTGTGCACTAAATGCAGAAGGGTGATGGAGAAGAAACCAATTTCTATGAAGGGACTCTAAAAGAGAATTCCTTGTGAGAACTCTCTCCAATATTCCAGGAATTTTCTTCATCTGCTGTGCAAATACAGCAAGAAGTAGGGTCCAGATCATTGTGTAAGCAAAAATAGGTACAGATTACAAGTGAAATTCTTTAGCCAAAACAATCCTGGGCAGGAAGAATGACGCAGGAGGTATCACAATACCAGACCTTGAACTCTACTATAGAACAATAGTGATAAAAACTGCAAGGTATTGAAATCAAGGTAGACAGATAGACCAATGGTACAGAATAGAGGACCCAGAGACAAACCCACGTAAGTACAGTTATCTCATACTAGACAAAGGTGACAAAAACATACAGTGGAGAAAAGATAGCCTCTTCAACAAATGGTGCTTGCAAAACTGGAAATCCATATGCAATAAAATGAAATCAAAACCCTATCTCTCACCCTGTACAAAACTCAACTCAAAATGGATCAAGTATCTAGGAATTTGACCTGAGACTCTTCTCCAAAGAGAAGAAAGAGGAGGCCCGAATCTTCTTCCTATTGGCTTTTGACCAGACTTTCTCAACAAGACCAACAGAGTGCAAGAATTAAAAGGAAGAATCAATAAATGGGGCGGGTGCAAACTACAAAGCTTTCTCTCAGCAAAAGAAACAATCAAGAATGGGAAAAGAGAGCCTACAGAGTAGAAAACATATTGTACACACAAGTTTCAGACAGAGCAGTGATCTCCAAAATTTATAAAGAACTTACAAAATTGCACACCAAAAATGCAAAGAGCCCAATCAATAAATGGGCTAAGGAACTGGGCAGACACTTCACAGAAGAGGATATACAGGCTATTAACAAATATATGAACAAGTGCGAAAGCTGAACTCATGTTTTCCTGCAGGGCCATGGCACTGAGGCTCTGGGTGAGATCTGATCTGGAGCGGTGACAGCGCCAGCTCTGGCAGGGAGATTGGGCCCTTCGGCATCATTTTGCAGCTTCCCTGGTGGAGAGAAACCATCTTCGGCTGCCTGAGTCATTGGAGATGAATTCAGGTCTTCTGGCAGGGCCATGGCGCTGCGGCTCCTGGTGAGATCTGGCCGGGAGCAGAGCCAGTTGTCAGCTCCAGTGGGGAGTTTGGGCCATTCGGCGCCATTCTGCACGTTCCCTGGTAGAGAGATCATCTTCAGCTGTCTGAGCCCTCGGAGCTGAGCTCAGGTCTTCTGGCAGGACCACAGCACTGCAGGTCTGGGTGAGATCTGGTGTGGAGTGGAGACAGCGCCAGCTATCTTGGGTCACTGCTTGATCAAGCACCTCTCAAACATCGGGTGAGTAACTGGAAACCTGCAGGGACATTTTAAGTCTTTACAGGGAAATTGCAATCCCTCTGATTTGCACTACTAGAGGGGAAGATACACGAGAAACATGAGGAAACACGGGAAGAAAGGGTCCCAAACAAACGTAGATGATAAATCAAGAGAACCCAAAGACAGCATGGTAAAAGGAATGACAGAAAGGGAGTTCAGAATGTTCATAATTGAAATGGTCCAAGAAGAGAATGAGTGACAAGACAGCAGATTCAGGCTATGAACAATCAGCTAATAGAGCAATTGCAGGAAGTAAAAAATCATTTCAATAAAGAGATAGAAGTTCTGAGAAAAAAACAAACAGAAATCCTTGAAGGAAACAAGGAAATGAAGGAAACAATCAACCAAGTTAAAAACTCAATAGAAAGCATAATTAACAGAATAGATCACTTGGAAGACGGAACCTCAGACAATGAACACAAAATATTTAATGTTGAAAACAAAGTCGAACAAACAGAGAAGATGGTTAGGAATCATGAACAAAGCCTCCAAGAAATATGGGACATCATGAAAAGACCAAATTTAAGAGTTATTGGGATTGAGGAAGGCACAAAGATACAAACTAAGGCTATGAATATTCTGTAAAAAAAAATATCAGAAAATTTCCCAAATATGATGAATGAGATGGAAAATCAATTACAAGAGGCTTACAGGACACCAACACACAGAATTACAACAGATACACACCAAGGCATATTATAATGCAAATACCTAACATGCAAAACAAGGATAGAATTTTAAAGGCTGTGAGAGAAAAGCATCAGATTACCTACAGGGGGAAACCAATATGGATTTCAGCAGATTTCTCAGCCCAGACTCTAAAAGCAAGAAGGGCCTGGAACAACATATTTCAAGCTCTGAAAGAAAACAGATGCCAACCAAGAATCTTATACCCAGCAAAACTTGCCTTCAGATTTGATGACAAAATAAAATCCTTCCATGATAAGCAAAAGCTTAAAGAATCCACAAAGAGAAAGCCTGCCCTACAGAACATTCTCAAAAAATATTCAAAAAAAAAAAAGAAATAAAAAAAAGACAATCTCAGTCATCTTGAGGAGGAATTACCCTAAAGAAAGAGTCAATCAAAGGAGAAACAAAGTTAAGCTAAAAAACCAAAAAGGCTCAAATGGCAGGAAATACAAGTCATATCTCAATAATAACCCTGAATGGAAATGGCCTAAACTCATCAATCAAAAGACATAGACTGACAGATTGGATTAAAAAGAAAGACCCAACAATATGCTGCCTTCAGTAGACTCATTTCATGGAAAAACATGTCCACAGACTAAAGGTGAAAGGTTGGAAAAAACATACCCTGCACATGGACTGAGTAAAACAGCAGGAGTTTCCATCCTCATTTCAGATAAAGCAGACTTCAAACTAAAGTTATTCAGAAGGGATAAAGAAGGACATTTCATATTGCTTAAAGGAAGCATAAATCAGCAAGACATAACAATCATAAATGTTTATGCACCAAACAATGGTGCACCTACGTGCATCAATCAGAACCTTCTCAATTTCAGGAATCAAATAGACCGCAGTACAATAAAACTGGGAGAATTTAGCACTCATCTCTCACCATTGGACAGATCTTCACAAGCAAAAATTGAACAAAGAAACCATAGGACTCAATGACACAATCGCAAATTTGGACTTAACAGACATATATAGAATATTCCAACCTACAAAAATTGAGTACAATTTCTTCTCAGCAGCTCATGGTTCCTTCTCTAAAGTAGACCATATGTAATGTCACAAAGCTACTCGTACCAAATAAAAAACATAGAGATACTACCTTGTATACTATCAGATCATAGTGGAATGAAATTAGCTATCAATGCTAAAGTTAAAAACAGAAACTACTCCAAGACCTGGAGGTTAAATAATATGCTATTGAATGATACATGGGTAACAGAAGACATTAGGGGGGAAATTAAAAGATTCTTAGAGGTTAACGAGAAAAAGATACAACATATCAAAATCCCTGGGATACTATGAAAGCAGTACTAAGAGAAAAATTCATTGCTTGGAGTGCATTTAATAAAAGAATGAAAAGTCAACAAATCATTGACCTCACATTACAACTCAGTGCCCTAGAAAAAGAGGAACAGATCATCAGCAAAAGTAGTAGAAGACAGGAAATAATCAAAATCAGAGCTGAAATAAATGAAATGGAACCAAAGGAACAATTCAACAAATTGACGAAACAAAAAGTTGGTTCTCTGAAAAAAATAAACAAAATTGATAAGCCCTTAGCCTCCCTAACAAAGAGAAGGAGAGAGGAACTCCAAATTAGTAAAATTTGTGATCAAAATTGAAATATTACACCAGACACAATTGAAATACAAAACATAATTAGAAGTTACTTTGAAAATTTATACTCCATTAGAATAGAAAACCTCGAAGACATTAACAGGTTGCTAGAGATAGATGAGCCACCCAAACTGAATCTGGAGGACATACACAACTTAAATAGATCAAATTCAAGCAATGAAATAGAAGAAGTCATCAAAAGCCTACCAACAAAGAAAAGTCCAGGACTGGATGGATTCACAGCCGAGTTCTACAAGACCTCAAAGAAGAGCTCATTCCAATACTCCTCAAAGTATTTCCTGAAATAGAGGAGGAGGGAATGCTTCCCAACCCATTCTATGAAGCTAATATCACCCTGGTACCAAAACCAGAGAAGGACACATAGAGGAAAGAAAATTTCAGTCCAATACCCCTAATGAACATAGATGAAAAAATTCTTAACAAAACTTTACCGAATCACATACAAAAGCGTATTAAAAAAATAGTGGACCAGGATCAAGTGAGTTTCATCCCAGGGATGCAAGGTTGGTTCAACATCCAGAAATCAAAAAATGTAGTTCACCACATCAACAGGCTTAAAGTCAAGAACCACATGATCATTTCAATAGACGCAGAGAAAGCATTTGATAAAATATAGCACCCCTTCATACCCAAAACACTAGAAAAAAAGGGATAGTGGGGACATTTCTTAACATTGTAAAGGCTATCTATGCTAAGCCCACAAGTAACATCATTCTAAATGGAGAAAAATTGAAAGCATTCCCCCTGAGAACTGGAACAAGGCAGGGATGCCCTCTTTCGCCACTACTATTCAACATTGTTCTTGAAACTCTAGCCAGAGCAATTAGACAGAACCATGAAATTAGAAGAATACAAGTAGGAAAAGAAGAGCTCAACCTGTTCCTATTTGCTGATGATATGATTCTCTATTCAGAATACCTTAAGAATTCCACCAGAAAACTTCTGGAACTCATAAATGAATTCAGTAAAGTAGCAGGATATAAATCAATGCTCATAAATCTAATGCATTTTTATTCATAATTGATGCATCCTCAGGGAGAGAAATCAGGAAAATGCCCCACTCACAATAACCTCACAAAAAATAAAACACTTGGGAATCAATCTAACAAAAGAAGTGAAAGATCTGTACAATGAGAACTACAGAACTCTAAAGAAAGAAGTTAAAGAGAATCTGAGAAGATGGAAAGATCTCCCATGTTCTTGAATAGGCAGAATTAATATTGTCAAAATGGCCATACTTCCAAAAGCGCTATACAAATTCAATGCAATTCCAATTAAAATCCCAATGATGGACCTCATAGAAATAGAGCAAGCAATCATGAAATTCATTTGGAGGAATAAGAGACCCAGAATAGCTAAAGCAATCTTTAGCAAGAAGATCACAATACCAGACCTTCAAATATACTACAAAGCAGTAGTAACAAAAACAGCATGGAATTGGCACCAAAATAGACAGGTAGAACAATAGTAGAGAATGGAGGACACAGAGACAAGCCCACATAAGTACAGCTGTCTCATACTTGACAACGGAGCCAAAAACATACAATGGAGAAAAGACACCCCCTTCAACAAATGGTGTTAGGAAAATTGGAAGGCCATTTGCAGCAAAATGAAACTAATCCCATATCTCTCACCCTGTACAAAACTCAACTCAAGTGGATCAAGGACCTAGGAATTAGACCAGAGACCCTGCACCTAATAGAAAAGAAAATAGGTCTAAATCTTCATCACGTTGGTCTAGGACCCGATTTTCTTAACATGACTCCCAAAGTGCAAGAAATAAAAGCAGGAATAAATGTTTGGGATAGAGTCAAACTAAAAAGCTTTTTCTCAGCAAAGGAAACAATTAGCAATGTGAAGAGAGAGCCTGCAGAGTGGCAGAAAACCTTTGACAAACACACTTCATATAGAGAACTAATCTCCAGAATCGACAAAGTGGTCAAAAATCTTTACACCAAAATACTAATAACCCAGTCAATTAATGGGCCAAGGAAATGAACAGACACTTTACAGAGGAAGATCTATAAGCAATCAACAGATTTATGAAAAAATGTTCAGCATCCCTTGTTATAAGAGAAATGCAAATCAAAACCACCTCAAGATTTTATCTTACCCCAATTAGAATGTCTTTTATTAAGAATACAGGCAACAACAGGTGTTGGCGAGGATGTGTGGAAATGGTTACACTCATACATTGCTGTTGAGAGTGCAAGTTGGTGCAGCAACTCTGGAAAGCAGTGTGGAGGTTCCTTAGAAAACTTGGAATGGATCTACCATTTGACCCACCTATCCCACTCCTTGGCCTTTACCCTAAGGACCTAAAATCAGATTGCTACAGTGATGCAGCAACATCAATGTTCATAGCTGCTCAATTTACAATAGCTAGTTTGTGAAACCAACTTAGATGTCCCTCAATAGATGAATGGATAAAGAAACTGTGGTATATATTCACAATGGAATATTACTCAGCCATAAAGAAGAATAAAATTAAGGCATTTGTAGGTAAATGGGTAATGTTGGAGACTATTATGCTAAGTGAGATTAGACAATCCCCAAAATTCAAAGGCTGAATGGTCTCTCTGACAAGTGAATGATGATGCAAAATTTGGGGTGGAATGATGCCAAGAATGGAGAAAGGATAGAGAGCATAGAGGGAATGGAGGGGTGGGGTTGAGGTTGGGGGGTAAGAATAATAACAGTATGTGTGACAGATATCATTGCCCTGTGTACATGTATGAATGTACAGATGGGGTTGCTCTACTTTGTGCACAACCAGAAAAACAATTACTGTACTCCATTTGTGTTCAATGAATCAAATAATTATATATATAAAAAAAATCAGTGAGATAGAAGACAGAAGAGCAATAAATGTCAATGAAGCAAAAAAAGAAAAAAGAGAAAAAGTCCTCATCATCTCTAGTAATTAGAGAAATGCAAATTAAAGGTACCCTAAGATTTAATCTAAATCCAATTAGAATGGATATTATCAGGAACACAAACAATAACAAGTGTTGGTGTGGATGTGGGGAAAAAGGCACACTTGTACATTTCCTGTGGATTTGCAAATTGGTGCATCCTCTCTGGAAAGCAGTACAGAGATTCCTCAAAAAACATGGAATAGATGTTTGGCCCAGCTATCCCACTCCTCGGTTTATACCCAAAGGTCTTAAAATCAGCAAAGTATAGGGATGCAGCCACATCTATGTTCATAGCTGCTCAATTCACAATAGCTAGATTGTGGAACCAACCTAGATGCCCTTCAATTGAAGAATGGATAAAGAAACTGTGGTATATATACACAATGGAATATTACTCAGCCATAAAAAAGGAATAAAATTATGGCACTCCCTGGTAAATGGGTGGAGTTGGAGAATAACATGCTAAGTGAAATAAGCCAAGCCCAAAAAACAAAAGGCTGAAAGTTTTGTCTGATCAGTGGATCCTGATACCTAATGGGGGTGGGTATGTGGGGGGGGGTGGCAGGGGATATTGGGGGACAGGAAAGAATGGAGGAAGGAAGGATGGTGTGGAGGAAAATGGGATGGGAGGGGATGGGGGAAGGAAAAATAGTAGACTGATACAGAGAGTACTACCCTGTGTAAATGTAAGATTATATGAACTGTGTGAAAAAAGTCAATTCTTGAGAAACTAAAGGACAACCCCATTGCTGACTCTACTCTGAAGCTTACAAGGGATACCTCATTAAGCAGATTTAGCTTTCCTGGCATGTGACCTGGTAGGAAAGGCCTTCTTTCACCACACAACATACACCCTAGCACTTCAGTTTGCACAAGTACAAATTTGCATATGGACCACTGAACGTTGACTCAGGAAATACAGTGTGCAGCACAGCTTTGCATATCAAAACAGAAACTTCTCTGTCATGATGTAACATTGAAAACACCATATGTGCAAAATCCTAACTTGAAAAATCAGAGAAAGCAGAATGAGCATGAATGGTGTGATAGGGCTTATGGTACAGGAAAAGGAGATCCTGCTACATATAAAAATTCCAAGTCCTTCTGTGTAGAAATTACAGGTATTCACACCAATCATGCCATGAAATGAAAGTCTCTGATTTCATTTCTTCATTAGGAATTTTGTACATAGCCATTCCTGAGTCATCCCTGCACTAACAACAGAATTAAGTCATTCTCATTTCCTTGATAAAGTTCAGAACATACCAGCATTCACCCATCCCTACACAGCATCTCTTAATACATCCCTCAAAATGAACAAAAGTCTGAAAGAATGCTTCATTCATAATGAAGCTGAATCTTGAGTGACACAGGGAAGCCAGACCTTACCTAGCCCCTGTGGCTGCTGAATGATATTAGCAGAAGGTAACTTAAGTATTCAGTGCCAATTCATACAATTTTTAATAAATGATGTCTATAAACATGCAAAACACAACATACTGTGTATAGCCAGGCAAACAGTCAGCTGTGTTTTGTCTACATCTCTCGGTTTTTAAGTTGAAATTGTGGTTTTGTTGAACAACCACAATATCAAGGTGTGGAAGACCACTTCTTTAACAGAGAGGCTGCAGTGCACCACAGAAATCCTCTCCTTCACAAACAATAGTGTCAGCGATATTCTGGTAGTCATTCACTACTTAAAGGCAACAATGAAGTTGCAAGATGTTTTGAACCTTCTAAAACCAAAAATGGAGAAGAATACATTTTAGACCCTGGTGAGCATTTTCATGTTATAGAACTTGCTGATGCAATACACATGCCAGCATATTAATGAGACCGTTACAACCTCTGAATTCCTGACAGCAGCCTCATCTTCAGGAATACAGACTCAAGAAATCCGTTTTTCTGGGGAAAAACTTTTTCCTGGCACCACAGTTGCTTGCTGAATACTCTCTTTAGAATGTGATTCCAATTAATCTGAGACATATCCAAATATTTTGTGTTCACTTGGTTGAATAGAGGAGGAAAAGTTGAGATACTGGTGGGTTGACATGATCTGAAGAGGCTCCTGAATGTAGATGTCTGTGTGTTGTGCAGGCCTGACAATGTGATAAGCATTGCAAAGAAACCATCCAAGGCAAGGACACATAATTCTTATCAAATTCTAAAGAGGACTTTAGAGACAACCCAGCAGAAATATATTTTTACAGGTCAAATCACAATGTTGCTATTCATGAGGAGACAAATTTTATCACTGCCTTTTTAAGTAAAAAGAGAGTTGTAGCTCCTCCATGAGTTGATATTTCTGTGAGAGAACCATGGAGTCATGTGGGAGTAGAAGAAGATCCTTATAGGAAATATTTTGTGCTCTGATCTTTGGTTCTAAGGAAAATGAAGGAATCTTTCTCACCTGACCACCAAGCCTTTACCTTTGCAAATTGCTCAAACCTCTATCTTTTCATTCCTACTGGTCTTTCTTCCTTGAGTAATTTCTGACCAGCTGGGCCAAATATATACTCTGAAGGAAGTGCAGGATGAACTCAGTTAAGTGTGTGCTTGAAAAAGTAGGTTGTCTTGGGAGAAGACTCTTTCTCTAATTAAAGAATGTCTCAACATCTTGGCAAGTCACAATGTGTAATTCAGTATAGGGAATGGGAAGAGGTGATGGCACGCAAGCTCTGTGAATCCACAAAAAATATTTACCCTGAGGGGGGAAAAAAACTTCCACATTCAGTTTTCAAGCTTCCAGATGTTATGTGTCCAGGCATTCCTCTCAACATTCTTTGCAGTGAGATTATCTGCAGAAAGTTCTATCCATTGAATTGTCAAGCATTCATTTCTCAGCAAAATGCTGCCACCCTGGTTTTGATCCCATTTAAGGAATGCCTAACTTTTTTCCCTGTGCTCCTGTGACATGAGAGCAATGAGAGAATAGCTCCATTATGCAGAATAGAAGGCACTGGCATGCGGGAGCTTTGTTTGGAAGGGCATAGAATTTTCTGGCTCATGTAGGAGAATGCAGGATTTTCTCTATTTCCAGGGCTTGTTGCTGGGTTTTGAGCAACTTGGGCTTCAATGAATTGCCTGATTCTCATCCTAGCCATGCTGCACATTCTTGCCTGCCATCACAGAGGCCATCACAATGGCATCATGGTTGCCTTGGCATCCACACAGCTTCAGTTACTGGCTGATTTGAGGAATCATCAAGAAAAGGACTGGCCCAACTGTCCTGATGGGAGAGAAGACAAAGCAGACAAGTCCCAGGGGTCTTTTTCTTTGTTTTTCTTGGAGCTGGAGAATGAACTCAGATGCACTCATTGCCTGAGCCACATCCCCTGCCATATTTTGTATTTAATTAAGATACATAGTTTCACTGAGTTGCTTAGGGCCTTCCTAATTTGGTGTGGCTGAATTTGAACTTGCAATCATCCTGCCTCAGCTGGTAGAGGACCTGGGATTACAGGAGTGCACCACCATGTCCAGACCCATGAGTCTTTTGTTGTTACAAAAGGGTCCTAACGTCTTATCCCATGAGAAGAGGAATCAGGGTGTGTTGTGGGTGTGGGCCCTCTAGTATTGAGACATCTGACTCCATCCACATTATGGGACCCTGCTGAAGCCTAAGAGGTGGTCACCTCATGGACTCCTCAAGGGACCATGTGCTCACTTGGACCCAGAACCATCATGCTTCTTTGGAAATGGGGACTACACTGCAGGAAACTGGTCCCCACCCAGTGTATTGGAACAGGGAGAGATGCAGTGGTGCCCAAGGTTGAATTGGTTACCAAGACTAGCACAAATCACTTGGGCATGGTCCTACAAAGACACTCCTCCTGGTATGCACTCACCTGGTATATTGCTGAGTCAGGAAACAGGCTTAGAGCCTTAGCAACCAGTTGATGTGATAGACAATGACATTTCAGAGCAGAGAATCATGCTGGGTAGGTTGGTGTAGATTGAATTAGGAAACATCACAGCAACTCTGGTGTGATGCCATACCTTTCCACAAATGCCCCAACACAAGAGAGCTGGAACCTTGTACTTAGGATATTTAAGTAGAAATTAGGAGCTGCTGAGCTCCCCAATGTCGAGAGGAGGGAGTTAATGACTAATCGATTAGGAAGGAGGATAAAAAGTTACTGGCAATCTAAGAGAGACATTCTATGCTCACTCTATGGCTAGCTCCAACCAATTCTGCTGTTCCTTACAATTATTGTGCACTCAGACACTGTCTTACTATGATTTTCCATGGGGCCTTCCACTCAACCTTTGGTGCAGAAAAATTATCAGAATGTGTCTTCAATTAAGGTGTAATTCTCTTGACATGCCTGTCCCTGTCTGAACAAAGTTACTCTGAACTAATGCCAAGGACACCTTCTCCAGAAGCTCCTAGATGCAAGCTACATGTCAGTGTCATAGACCCTGGCTACAATCCTCAACAAATGTGAAACAGAGGAAACAAGTGCCTGATGAGGACAGGATGAACCTGGACCTCAAATGATACACAGAATTCAGGCTTTACATAACCACTGTGGCTTCCAAATTGTAAGAGCAAAAGGCAATTTATGTATTCAGTGCCAATTCATAGAAGCATTTAATAAATGATCTTTATAAAAATGCAAAGCACAAAAAGCTGAGTAATCAAGGGCCACATGCAGCTGTGTTTGGCTTCATCCTTCTGTTTTTAAGTTCATATTTCATTTGTGTGGAAAACTTTGAGGTGTAGAAATCCACTTCTTTTTTGGATAGACTGGAGTGTGCCCCAAAGCTACACCACTGAAAACACAAGTGCAGGTGATATTTTCAATGTCATTTCTTGCTGAAAGGCAACAATGAATTCCCACTATGAGCTAACTTGAATTTCAAAACACGAAAAGGGAAAAGAATTAATTTGAGACCCTGGTGAGCCTTTTCATCTTGTAGAACTTGCTGATTCATAAAACTTGCCAGCATATTAATGAGACCATTATGACATATGCATTCTTCAGAGTTGTCCCATCTTCAGGAAAAGAGTCTCTTAAGAAATTCAGGTATTTGGAGAAGCACTTTTGACTTACGCCACATCATCTTACTGAATACTCCCATTTGAATGGGCTTGCAATTAAATCTGATATTTATCGAATGTTTATGTGTTTGCTTGATTGAACAGAAGAGCAAGTGTTGAGACACTGGATGTTTGGCATGACCTGAGGAGGCTCTTTAAGGTAGATGATTGCATGTTCTGCAGACCTGACTATGGGATATATTTTGCAGAATACCAACAAAAGTTCAATCCAAATAATTTCTATAAAATCTGTAGATCACTTTTGAAATGAGGAGAGAAAATTTATCCCTGTGACTTTAAGGAACAAGAGTGTTGTAGCTGCTAAAGGAGCAGAAAATTATTCAAGGGAAACA